>JALBCR010001666.1:0-183216 GCA_030710515.1 Abscondita cerata | reverse complement strand
TTTTGAAAAATTAAGGACTTGCCGCCGCCAATCTCAAATACCACGTTATAGAGGAGAGACTTTCCTCTACCAAGGCCCTTAAGGCCGTTTTTCATACTTTTGCTTTTTTTTGATTTTATTTCGTCTTAAAGTTAGTGTTATTTTACAGGTATTAAATCACGAATTGAACTTTAGATTTAATTTTTTTTTGAAAATTAAGGACTTGCTGCCGCCAATCTCAAATACCACGTTATAGAGGAGACTTTCCTCTACAAGGCCCTTTAGGCCGTTTTTCATACTTTTTTTTTTTTTTTTTTATTTTATTTTGTCTTAAAGTTAGTGTTATTTTACAGGTATTAAATCACGAATTGAACTTTAGATTTAATTTTTTTTTGAAAAATTAAGGACTTGCCGCCGCCAATCTCAAATACCACGTTATAGAGGAGACTTTCCCTACAAGGCCCTTTAGGCCATTTTTTCATACTTTTGCTTTTTTTTATTTTATTTTGTCTTAAAGTTAGTGTTATTTTACAGGTATTAAATCACGAATTGAACTTTAGATTTAATTTTTTTGAAAAATTAAGGACTTGCTGCCGCCAATCTCAAATACCACGTTATAGAGGAGACTTTCCTCTACAAGGCCCTTTAGGCCGTTTTTCATACTTTTCCTTTTTTTTTTATTTTATTTCGTCTTAAAGTTAGTGTTATTTTACAGGTATTAAATCACGAATTGAACTTTAGATTTAATTTTTTGAAAAATTAAGGACTTGCTGCCGCCAATCTCAAATACCACGTTATAGAGGAGACTTTCCCTACAAGGCCCTTTTAGGCCGTTTTTCATACTTTTGCTTTTTTTATTTTATTTCGTCTTAAAGTTAGTGTTATTTTACAGGTATTAAATCACGAATTGAACTTTAGATTTAATTTTTTTGAAAATTAAGGACTTGCCGCCGCCAATCTCAAATACCACGTTATAGAGGAGACTTTCCCTACAAGGCCCTTTAGGCCGTTTTTCATACTTTTGCTTTTTTTGATTTTATTTCGTCTTAAAGTTAGTGTTATTTTACAGGTATTAAATCACGAATTGAACTTTAGATTTAATTTTTTTGAAAAATTAAGGACTTGCCGCCGCCAATCTCAAATACCACGTTATAGAGGAGACTTTCCCTACAAGGCCCTTTAGGCCGTTTTTCATACTTTTGCTTTTTTTTGATTTTATTTCGTCTTAAAGTTAGTGTTATTTTACAGGTATTAAATCACGAATTGAACTTTAGATTTAATTTTTTTGAAAATTAAGGACTTGCTGCCGCCAATCTCAAATACCACGTTATAGAGGAGACTTTCCTCTACAAGGCCCTTTAGGCCGTTTTTCATACTTTTGCTTTTTTTTTTTGTTTTTAAATTTTATTTCGTCTTAAAGTTAGTGTTATTTTACAGGTATTAAATCACGAATTGAACTTTAGATTTAATTTTTTTGAAAAATTAAGGACTTGCTGCCGCCAATCTCAAATACCACGTTATAGAGGAGACTTTCCCTACAAGGCCCTTTAGGCCGTTTTTCATACTTTTGCTTTTTTTTATTTTATTTCGTCTTAAAGTTAGTGTTATTTTACAGGTATTAAATCACGAATTGAACTTTAGATTTAATTTTTTTGAAAAATTAAGGACTTGCTGCCGCCAATCTCAAATACCACGTTATAGAGGAGACTTTCCTCTACAAGGCCCTTTAGGCCGTTTTTCATACTTTTGCTTTTTTTTTTTTATTTTATTTCGTCTTAAAGTTAGTGTTATTTTACAGGTATTAAATCACGAATTGAACTTTAGATTTAATTTTTTTTGAAAAATTAAGGACTTGCCGCCGCCAATCTCAAATACCACGTTATAGAGGAGACTTTCCCTACAAGGCCCTTTAGGCCGTTTTTCATACTTTTGCTTTTTTTATTTTATTTCGTCTTAAAGTTAGTGTTATTTTACAGGTATTAAATCACGAATTGAACTTTAGATTTAATTTTTTTGAAAAATTAAGGACTTGCCGCCGCCAATCTCAAATACCACGTTATAGAGGAGACCTTCCTCTACAAGGCCCTTTAGGCCGTTTTTCATACTTTTGCTTTTTTTTTTTTTATTTTATTTCGTCTTAAAGTTAGTGTTATTTTACAGGTATTAAATCACGAATTGAACTTTAGATTTAATTTTTTTTGAAAAATTAAGGACTTGCCGCCGCCAATCTCAAATACCACGTTATAGAGGAGACTTTCCTCTACAAGGCCCTTTAGGCCGTTTTTCATACTTTTGCTTTTTTTATTTTATTTCGTCTTAAAGTTAGTGTTATTTTACAGGTATTAAATCACGAATTGAACTTTAGATTTAATTTTTTTGAAAAATTAAGGACTTGCTGCCGCCAATCTCAAATACCACGTTATAGAGGAGACTTTCCCCTACAAGGCCCTTTAGGCCGTTTTTCATACTTTTGCTTTTTTGTTTTTATTTCGTCTTAAAGTTAGTGTTATTTTACAGGTATTAAATCACGAATTGAACTTTAGATTTAATTTTTTTTGAAAATTAAGGACTTGCCGCCGCCAATCTCAAATACCACGTTATAGAGGAGACTTTCCCTACAAGGCCCTTTAGGCCGTTTTTCATACTTTTGCTTTTTTTTTATTTTATTTCGTCTTAAAGTTAGTGTTATTTTACAGGTATTAAATCACGAATTGAACTTTAGATTTAATTTTTTTGAAAAATTAAGGACTTGCCGCCGCCAATCTCAAATACCACGTTATAGAGGAGACTTTCCTCTACAAGGCCCTTTAGGCCGTTTTTCATACTTTTGCTTTTTTTTATTTTATTTTGTCTTAAAGTTAGTGTTATTTTACAGGTATTAAATCACGAATTGAACTTTAGATTTAATTTTTTTGAAAATTAAGGACTTGCCGCCGCCAATCTCAAATACCACGTTATAGAGGAGACTTTCCCCTACAAGGCCCTTTAGGCCGTTTTTCATACTTTTGCTTTTTTTTATTTTATTTCGTCTTAAAGTTAGTGTTATTTTACAGGTATTAAATCACGAATTGAACTTTAGATTTAATTTTTTTGAAAAATTAAGGACTTGCCGCCGCCAATCTCAAATACCACGTTATAGAGGAGACTTTCCCTACAAGGCCCTTTAGGCCGTTTTTCATACTTTTGCTTTTTTTTTTATTTTATTTCGTCTTAAAGTTAGTGTTATTTTACAGGTATTAAATCACGAATTGAACTTTAGATTTAATTTTTTTTGAAAAATTAAGGACTTGCTGCCGCCAATCTCAAATACCACGTTATAGAGGAGACTTTCCCTACAAGGCCCTTTAAGGCCGTTTTTCATACTTTTGCTTTTTTTTTTTATTTTATTTCGTCTTAAAGTTAGTGTTATTTTACAGGTATTAAATCACGAATTGAACTTTAGATTTAATTTTTTTGAAAAATTAAGGACTTGCCGCCGCCAATCTCAAATACCACGTTATAAAGGAGACTTTCCTCTACAAGGCCCTTTAGGCCGTTTTTCATACTTTTGCTTTTTTTTATTTTATTTTGTCTTAAAGTTAGTGTTATTTTACAGGTATTAAATCACGAATTGAACTTTAGATTTAATTTTTTTTGAAAAATTAAGGACTTGCCGCCGCCAATCTCAAATACCGCGTTATAGAGGAGACTTTCCCCTACAAGGCCCTTTAGGCCGTTTTTCATACTTTTGCTTTTTTTTATTTTATTTTGTCTTAAAGTTAGTGTTATTTTACAGGTATTAAATCACGAATTGAACTTTAGATTTAATTTTTTTGAAAATTAAGGACTTGCCGCCGCCAATCTCAAATACCACGTTATAGAGGAGACTTTCCCCTACAAGGCGCTTTAGGCCGTTTTTCATACTTTTGCTTTTTTTTGATTTTATTTCGTCTTAAAGTTAGTGTTATTTTACAGGTATTAAATCACGAATTGAACTTTAGATTTAATTTTTTTTTGAAAAATTAAGGACTTGCTGCCGCCAATCTCAAATACCACGTTATAGAGGAGACTTTCCCCTACAAGGCCCTTTAGGCCGTTTTTCATACTTTTGCTTTTTTTTTTATTTTATTTCGTCTTAAAGTTAGTGTTATTTTACAGGTATTAAATCACGAATTGAACTTTAGATTTAATTTTTTTGAAAAATTAAGGACTTGCTGCCGCCAATCTCAAATACCACGTTATAGAGGAGACTTTCCCTACAAGGCCCTTTAGGCCGTTTTTCATACTTTTGCTTTTTTTTATTTTATTTCGTCTTAAAGTTAGTGTTATTTTACAGGTATTAAATCACGAATTGAACTTTAGATTTAATTTTTTTGAAAAATTAAGGACTTGCTGCCGCCAATCTCAAATACCACGTTATAGAGGAGACCTTCCCTACAAGGCCCTTTAGGCCGTTTTTCATACTTTTGCTTTTTTTTTTTTATTTTATTTCGTCTTAAAGTTAGTGTTATTTTACAGGTATTAAATCACGAATTGAACTTTAGATTTAATTTTTTTGAAAAATTAAGGACTTGCCGCCGCCAATCTCAAATACCACGTTATAGAGGAGACTTTCCTCTACAAGGCCCTTTAGGCCATTTTTCATACTTTTGCTTTTTTTTTATTTTATTTCGTCTTAAAGTTAGTGTTATTTTACAGGTATTAAATCACGAATTGAACTTTAGATTTAATTTTTTTTGAAAATTAAGGACTTGCCGCCGCCAATCTCAAATACCACGTTATAGAGGAGACTTTCCCTACAAGGCCCTTTAGGCCGTTTTTCATACTTTTGCTTTTTTTTATTTTATTTCGTCTTAAAGTTAGTGTTATTTTACAGGTATTAAATCACGAATTGAACTTTAGATTTAATTTTTTTTGAAAAATTAAGGACTTGCCGCCGCCAATCTCAAATACCACGTTATAGAGGAGACTTTCCTCTACAAGGCCCTTTAGGCCGTTTTTCACACTTTTGCTTTTTTTTATTTTATTTTGTCTTAAAGTTAGTGTTATTTTACAGGTATTAAATCACGAATTGAACTTTAGATTTAATTTTTTTGAAAAATTAAGGACTTGCCGCCGCCAATCTCAAATACCACGTTATAGAGGAGACTTTCCTCTACAAGGCCCTTTAGGCCGTTTTTCATACTTTTGCTTTTTTTTATTTTATTTCGTCTTAAAGTTAGTGTTATTTTACAGGTATTAAATCACGAATTGAACTTTAGATTTAATTTTTTTTTGAAAAATTAAGGACTTGCCGCCGCCAATCTCAAATACCACGTTATAAAGGAGACCTTCCTCTACAAGGCCCTTTAGGCCGTTTTTCATACTTTTGCTTTTTTTTATTTTATTTCGTCTTAAAGTTAGTGTTATTTTACAGGTATTAAATCACGAATTGAACTTTAGATTTAATTTTTTTGAAAATTAAGGACTTGCTGCCGCCAATCTCAAATACCACGTTATAGAGGAGACTTTCCCCTACAAGGCCCTTTAGGCCGTTTTTCATACTTTTGCTTTTTTTTATTTTATTTTGTCTTAAAGTTAGTGTTATTTTACAGGTATTAAATCACGAATTGAACTTTAGATTTAATTTTTTTTTGAAAAATTAAGGACTTGCCGCCGCCAATCTCAAATACCACGTTATAGAGGAGACTTTCCCCTACAAGGCCCTTTAGGCCGTTTTTCATACTTTTGCTTTTTTTTGATTTTATTTCGTCTTAAAGTTAGTGTTATTTTACAGGTATTAAATCACGAATTGAACTTTAGATTTAATTTTTTTTTGAAAATTAAGGACTTGCCGCCGCCAATCTCAAATACCACGTTATAGAGGAGACTTTCCCCTACAAGGCCCTTTAGGCCGTTTTTCATACTTTTGCTTTTTTTTATTTTATTTCGTCTTAAAGTTAGTGTTATTTTACAGGTATTAAATCACGAATTGAACTTTAGATTTAATTTTTTTTTTGAAAAATTAAGGACTTGCTGCCGCCAATCTCAAATACCACGTTATAGAGGAGACTTTCCCTACAAGGCCCTTTAGGCCGTTTTTCATACTTTTGCTTTTTTTGATTTTATTTCGTCTTAAAGTTAGTGTTATTTTACAGGTATTAAATCACGAATTGAACTTTAGATTTAATTTTTTTTGAAAATTAAGGACTTGCCGCCGCCAATCTCAAATACCACGTTATAGAGGAGACTTTCCCCTACAAGGCCCTTTAGGCCGTTTTTCATACTTTTGCTTTTTTTTTATTTTATTTCGTCTTAAAGTTAGTGTTATTTTACAGGTATTAAATCACGAATTGAACTTTAGATTTAATTTTTTTTGAAAATTAAGGACTTGCCGCCGCCAATCTCAAATACCACGTTATAGAGGAGACTTTCCCCTACAAGGCCCTTTAGGCCGTTTTTCATACTTTTGCTTTTTTTTTTTTAATTTTGTCTTAAAGTTAGTGTTATTTTACAGGTATTAAATCACGAATTGAACTTTAGATTTAATTTTTTTGAAAAATTAAGGACTTGCCGCCGCCAATCTCAAATACCACGTTATAGAGGAGACTTTCCCCTACAAGGCCCTTTAGGCCGTTTTTCATACTTTTGCTTTTTTTATTTTATTTCGTCTTAAAGTTAGTGTTATTTTACAGGTATTAAATCACGAATTGAACTTTAGATTTAATTTTTTTTGAAAATTAAGGACTTGCCGCCGCCAATCTCAAATACCACGTTATAGAGGAGACTTTCCCTACAAGGCCCTTTAGGCCGTTTTTCATACTTTTGCTTTTTTTTGATTTTATTTCGTCTTAAAGTTAGTGTTATTTTACAGGTATTAAATCACGAATTGAACTTTAGATTTAATTTTTTTTGAAAATTAAGGACTTGCCGCCGCCAATCTCAAATACCACGTTATAAAGGAGACTTTCCTCTACAAGGCCCTTTAGGCCGTTTTTCATACTTTTGCTTTTTTTTATTTTATTTCGTCTTAAAGTTAGTGTTATTTTACAGGTATTAAATCACGAATTGAACTTTAGATTTAATTTTTTTTGAAAAATTAAGGACTTGCCGCCGCCAATCTCAAATACCACGTTATAGAGGAGACTTTCCCCTACAAGGCCCTTTAGGCCGTTTTTCATACTTTTGCTTTTTTTATTTTATTTTGTCTTAAAGTTAGTGTTATTTTACAGGTATTAAATCACGAATTGAACTTTAGATTTAATTTTTTTTGAAAAATTAAGGACTTGCCGCCGCCAATCTCAAATACCACGTTATAGAGGAGACTTTCCCTACAAGGCCCTTTAGGCCGTTTTTCATACTTTTGCTTTTTTTTATTTTATTTCGTCTTAAAGTTAGTGTTATTTTACAGGTATTAAATCACGAATTGAACTTTAGATTTAATTTTTTTGAAAATTAAGGACTTGCTGCCGCCAATCTCAAATACCACGTTATAGAGGAGACCTTCCCTACAAGGCCCTTTAGGCCGTTTTTCATACTTTTGCTTTTTTTTATTTTATTTCGTCTTAAAGTTAGTGTTATTTTACAGGTATTAAATCACGAATTGAACTTTAGATTTAATTTTTTTGAAAAATTAAGGACTTGCCGCCGCCAATCTCAAATACCACGTTATAGAGGAGACCTTCCTCTACAAGGCCCTTTAGGCCGTTTTTCATACTTTTGCTTTTTTTTATTTTATTTCGTCTTAAAGTTAGTGTTATTTTACAGGTATTAAATCACGAATTGAACTTTAGATTTAATTTTTTTGAAAAATTAAGGACTTGCCGCCGCCAATCTCAAATACCACGTTATAGAGGAGACTTTCCCCTACAAGGCCCTTTAGGCCGTTTTTCATACTTTTGCTTTTTTTTATTTTATTTCGTCTTAAAGTTAGTGTTATTTTACAGGTATTAAATCACGAATTGAACTTTAGATTTAATTTTTTTTGAAAAATTAAGGACTTGCCGCCGCCAATCTCAAATACCACGTTATAGAGGAGACTTTCCCCTACAAGGCCCTTTAGGCCGTTTTTCATACTTTTGCTTTTTTTTTTTTATTTCGTCTTAAAGTTAGTGTTATTTTACAGGTATTAAATCACGAATTGAACTTTAGATTTAATTTTTTTTGAAAATTAAGGACTTGCCGCCGCCAATCTCAAATACCACGTTATAGAGGAGACTTTCCCTACAAGGCCCTTTAGGCCGTTTTTCATACTTTTGCTTTTTTTTTTATTTTATTTTGTCTTAAAGTTAGTGTTATTTTACAGGTATTAAATCACGAATTGAACTTTAGATTTAATTTTTTTTTTGAAAAATTAAGGACTTGCCGCCGCCAATCTCAAATACCACGTTATAGAGGAGACCTTCCCTACAAGGTGCTTTAGGCCGTTTTTCATACTTTTGCTTTTTTTTGATTTTATTTTGTCTTAAAGTTAGTGTTATTTTACAGGTATTAAATCACGAATTGAACTTTAGATTTAATTTTTTTGAAAAATTAAGGACTTGCCGCCGCCAATCTCAAATACCACGTTATAAAGGAGACCTTCCCCTACAAGGCCCTTTAGGCCGTTTTTCATACTTTTGCTTTTTTTGATTTTATTTCGTCTTAAAGTTAGTGTTATTTTACAGGTATTAAATCACGAATTGAACTTTAGATTTAATTTTTTTGAAAAATTAAGGACTTGCCGCCGCCAATCTCAAATACCACGTTATAGAGGAGACTTTCCCTACAAGGCCCTTTAGGCCGTTTTTCATACTTTTGCTTTTTTTGATTTTATTTCGTCTTAAAGTTAGTGTTATTTTACAGGTATTAAATCACGAATTGAACTTTAGATTTAATTTTTTTGAAAAATTAAGGACTTGCCGCCGCCAATCTCAAATACCACGTTATAGAGGAGACTTTCCCTACAAGGCCCTTTAGGCCGTTTTTCATACTTTTGCTTTTTTTTTATTTTATTTCGTCTTAAAGTTAGTGTTATTTTACAGGTATTAAATCACGAATTGAACTTTAGATTTAATTTTTTTGAAAAATTAAGGACTTGCCGCCGCCAATCTCAAATACCACGTTATAGAGGAGACTTTCCCTACAAGGCCCTTTAGGCCGTTTTTCATACTTTTGCTTTTTTTTATTTTATTTTGTCTTAAAGTTAGTGTTATTTTACAGGTATTAAATCACGAATTGAACTTTAGATTTAATTTTTTTTGAAAATTAAGGACTTGCCGCCGCCAATCTCAAATACCACGTTATAGAGGAGACTTTCCCCTACAAGGCCCTTTAGGCCGTTTTTCATACTTTTGCTTTTTTTTATTTTATTTCGTCTTAAAGTTAGTGTTATTTTACAGGTATTAAATCACGAATTGAACTTTAGATTTAATTTTTTTGAAAATTAAGGACTTGCCGCCGCCAATCTCAAATACCACGTTATAGAGGAGACCTTCCCTACAAGGCCCTTTAGGCCGTTTTTCATACTTTTGCTTTTTTTGATTTTATTTCGTCTTAAAGTTAGTGTTATTTTACAGGTATTAAATCACGAATTGAACTTTAGATTTAATTTTTTTGAAAATTAAGGACTTGCCGCCGCCAATCTCAAATACCACGTTATAGAGGAGACCTTCCTCTACAAGGCCCTTTAGGCCGTTTTTCATACTTTTGCTTTTTTTGATTTTATTTCGTCTTAAAGTTAGTGTTATTTTACAGGTATTAAATCACGAATTGAACTTTAGATTTAATTTTTTTTGAAAAATTAAGGACTTGCCGCCGCCAATCTCAAATACCACGTTATAGAGGAGACTTTCCCCTACAAGGCCCTTTAGGCCGTTTTTCATACTTTTGCTTTTTTTTATTTTATTTTGTCTTAAAGTTAGTGTTATTTTACAGGTATTAAATCACGAATTGAACTTTAGATTTAATTTTTTTTGAAAATTAAGGACTTGCCGCCGCCAATCTCAAATACCACGTTATAGAGGAGACTTTCCCCTACAAGGCCCTTTAGGCCGTTTTTCATACTTTTGCTTTTTTTTATTTTATTTCGTCTTAAAGTTAGTGTTATTTTACAGGTATTAAATCACGAATTGAACTTTAGATTTAATTTTTTTGAAAAATTAAGGACTTGCCGCCGCCAATCTCAAATACCACGTTATAGAGGAGACTTTCCCCTACAAGGCCCTTTAGGCCGTTTTTCATACTTTTGCTTTTTTTTTATTTTATTTCGTCTTAAAGTTAGTGTTATTTTACAGGTATTAAATCACGAATTGAACTTTAGATTTAATTTTTTTGAAAATTAAGGACTTGCCGCCGCCAATCTCAAATACCACGTTATAGAGGAGACTTTCCCCTACAAGGCCCTTAAGGCCGTTTTTCATACTTTTGCTTTTTTTTTATTTTATTTTGTCTTAAAGTTAGTGTTATTTTACAGGTATTAAATCACGAATTGAACTTTAGATTTAATTTTTTTGAAAAATTAAGGACTTGCCGCCGCCAATCTCAAATACCACGTTATAGAGGAGACCTTCCCTACAAGGCCCTTTAGGCCGTTTTTCATACTTTTGCTTTTTTTTTATTTTATTTCGTCTTAAAGTTAGTGTTATTTTACAGGTATTAAATCACGAATTGAACTTTAGATTTAATTTTTTTGAAAAATTAAGGACTTGCCGCCGCCAATCTCAAATACCACGTTATAGAGGAGACTTTCCCCTACAAGGCCCTTTAGGCCGTTTTTCATACTTTTGCTTTTTTTTATTTTATTTCGTCTTAAAGTTAGTGTTATTTTACAGGTATTAAATCACGAATTGAACTTTAGATTTAATTTTTTTTGAAAATTAAGGACTTGCTGCCGCCAATCTCAAATACCACGTTATAGAGGAGACTTTCCCCTACAAGGCCCTTAAGGCCGTTTTTCATACTTTTGCTTTTTTTTTATTTTATTTTGTCTTAAAGTTAGTGTTATTTTACAGGTATTAAATCACGAATTGAACTTTAGATTTAATTTTTTTTTGAAAAATTAAGGACTTGCCGCCGCCAATCTCAAATACCACGTTATAAAGGAGACCTTCCTCTACAAGGCCCTTTAGGCCGTTTTTCATACTTTTGCTTTTTTTTATTTTATTTTGTCTTAAAGTTAGTGTTATTTTACAGGTATTAAATCACGAATTGAACTTTAGATTTAATTTTTTTTTTGAAAAATTAAGGACTTGCCGCCGCCAATCTCAAATACCACGTTATAGAGGAGACTTTCCCCTACAAGGCCCTTTAGGCCGTTTTTCATACTTTTGCTTTTTTTTTTTTATTTTATTTCGTCTTAAAGTTAGTGTTATTTTACAGGTATTAAATCACGAATTGAACTTTAGATTTAATTTTTTTTGAAAATTAAGGACTTGCCGCCGCCAATCTCAAATACCACGTTATAGAGGAGACCTTCCCTACAAGGCCCTTTAGGCCGTTTTTCATACTTTTGCTTTTTTTTATTTTATTTCGTCTTAAAGTTAGTGTTATTTTACAGGTATTAAATCACGAATTGAACTTTAGATTTAATTTTTTTTGAAAATTAAGGACTTGCTGCCGCCAATCTCAAATACCACGTTATAGAGGAGACTTTCCCCTACAAGGCCCTTTAGGCCGTTTTTCATACTTTTGCTTTTTTTTATTTTATTTCGTCTTAAAGTTAGTGTTATTTTACAGGTATTAAATCACGAATTGAACTTTAGATTTAATTTTTTTTGAAAAATTAAGGACTTGCCGCCGCCAATCTCAAATACCACGTTATAGAGGAGACTTTCCCTACAAGGCCCTTTAGGCCGTTTTTCATACTTTTGCTTTTTTTATTTTATTTCGTCTTAAAGTTAGTGTTATTTTACAGGTATTAAATCACGAATTGAACTTTAGATTTAATTTTTTTTGAAAAATTAAGGACTTGCCGCCGCCAATCTCAAATACCACGTTATAGAGGAGACTTTCCCTACAAGGCCCTTTAGGCCGTTTTTCATACTTTTGCTTTTTTTTATTTTATTTTGTCTTAAAGTTAGTGTTATTTTACAGGTATTAAATCACGAATTGAACTTTAGATTTAATTTTTTTGAAAAATTAAGGACTTGCCGCCGCCAATCTCAAATACCACGTTATAGAGGAGACCTTCCTCTACAAGGCCCTTTAGGCCGTTTTTCATACTTTTGCTTTTTTTATTTTATTTCGTCTTAAAGTTAGTGTTATTTTACAGGTATTAAATCACGAATTGAACTTTAGATTTAATTTTTTTTGAAAATTAAGGACTTGCTGCCGCCAATCTCAAATACCACGTTATAGAGGAGACTTTCCCTACAAGGCCCTTTAGGCCGTTTTTCATACTTTTGCTTTTTTTTGATTTTATTTCGTCTTAAAGTTAGTGTTATTTTACAGGTATTAAATCACGAATTGAACTTTAGATTTAATTTTTTTTGAAAAATTAAGGACTTGCCGCCGCCAATCTCAAATACCACGTTATAAAGGAGACTTTCCCTACAAGGCCCTTTAGGCCGTTTTTCATACTTTTGCTTTTTTTTTATTTTATTTCGTCTTAAAGTTAGTGTTATTTTACAGGTATTAAATCACGAATTGAACTTTAGATTTAATTTTTTTTGAAAAATTAAGGACTTGCCGCCGCCAATCTCAAATACCACGTTATAGAGGAGACTTTCCTCTACAAGGCCCTTTAGGCCGTTTTTCATACTTTTGCTTTTTTTTATTTTATTTTGTCTTAAAGTTAGTGTTATTTTACAGGTATTAAATCACGAATTGAACTTTAGATTTAATTTTTTTGAAAAATTAAGGACTTGCCGCCGCCAATCTCAAATACCACGTTATAGAGGAGACTTTCCCTACAAGGCCCTTTAGGCCGTTTTTCATACTTTTGCTTTTTTTTTTAGATTTTATTTCGTCTTAAAGTTAGTGTTATTTTACAGGTATTAAATCACGAATTGAACTTTAGATTTAATTTTTTTGAAAAATTAAGGACTTGCCGCCGCCAATCTCAAATACCACGTTATAGAGGAGACTTTCCTCTACAAGGCCCTTTAGGCCGTTTTTCATACTTTTGCTTTTTTTTATTTTATTTCGTCTTAAAGTTAGTGTTATTTTACAGGTATTAAATCACGAATTGAACTTTAGATTTAATTTTTTTGAAAATTAAGGACTTGCCGCCGCCAATCTCAAATACCACGTTATAGAGGAGACTTTCCCCTACAAGGCCCTTTAGGCCGTTTTTCATACTTTTGCTTTTTTTATTTTATTTCGTCTTAAAGTTAGTGTTATTTTACAGGTATTAAATCACGAATTGAACTTTAGATTTAATTTTTTTGAAAAATTAAGGACTTGCTGCCGCCAATCTCAAATACCACGTTATAGAGGAGACTTTCCCTACAAGGCCCTTTAGGCCGTTTTTCATACTTTTGCTTTTTTTTTTTTATTTTATTTCGTCTTAAAGTTAGTGTTATTTTACAGGTATTAAATCACGAATTGAACTTTAGATTTAATTTTTTTTGAAAATTAAGGACTTGCCGCCGCCAATCTCAAATACCACGTTATAGAGGAGACTTTCCCCTACAAGGCCCTTTAGGCCGTTTTTCATACTTTTGCTTTTTTTTTATTTTATTTTGTCTTAAAGTTAGTGTTATTTTACAGGTATTAAATCACGAATTGAACTTTAGATTTAATTTTTTTGAAAATTAAGGACTTGCCGCCGCCAATCTCAAATACCACGTTATAGAGGAGACCTTCCTCTACAAGGCCCTTTAGGCCGTTTTTCATACTTTTGCTTTTTTTTTATTTTATTTCGTCTTAAAGTTAGTGTTATTTTACAGGTATTAAATCACGAATTGAACTTTAGATTTAATTTTTTTGAAAAATTAAGGACTTGCCGCCGCCAATCTCAAATACCACGTTATAGAGGAGACTTTCCCCTACAAGGCCCTTTAGGCCGTTTTTCATACTTTTGCTTTTTTTTATTTTATTTCGTCTTAAAGTTAGTGTTATTTTACAGGTATTAAATCACGAATTGAACTTTAGATTTAATTTTTTTGAAAAATTAAGGACTTGCCGCCGCCAATCTCAAATACCACGTTATAGAGGAGACCTTCCCCTACAAGGCCCTTTAGGCCGTTTTTCATACTTTTGCTTTTTTTATTTTATTTCGTCTTAAAGTTAGTGTTATTTTACAGGTATTAAATCACGAATTGAACTTTAGATTTAATTTTTTTGAAAATTAAGGACTTGCCGCCGCCAATCTCAAATACCACGTTATAGAGGAGACTTTCCTCTACAAGGCCCTTTAGGCCGTTTTTCATACTTTTGCTTTTTTTATTTTATTTCGTCTTAAAGTTAGTGTTATTTTACAGGTATTAAATCACGAATTGAACTTTAGATTTAATTTTTTTGAAAATTAAGGACTTGCCGCCGCCAATCTCAAATACCACGTTATAGAGGAGACTTTCCCTACAAGGCCCTTTAGGCCGTTTTTCATACTTTTGCTTTTTTTTGATTTTATTTCGTCTTAAAGTTAGTGTTATTTTACAGGTATTAAATCACGAATTGAACTTTAGATTTAATTTTTTTGAAAATTAAGGACTTGCCGCCGCCAATCTCAAATACCACGTTATAGAGGAGACTTTCCCCTACAAGGCCCTTTAGGCCGTTTTTCATACTTTTGCTTTTTTTTGATTTTATTTCGTCTTAAAGTTAGTGTTATTTTACAGGTATTAAATCACGAATTGAACTTTAGATTTAATTTTTTTTTGAAAAATTAAGGACTTGCCGCCGCCAATCTCAAATACCACGTTATAGAGGAGACTTTCCCTACAAGGCCCTTTAGGCCGTTTTTCATACTTTTGCTTTTTTTTTTTTATTTTATTTCGTCTTAAAGTTAGTGTTATTTTACAGGTATTAAATCACGAATTGAACTTTAGATTTAATTTTTTTGAAAATTAAGGACTTGCTGCCGCCAATCTCAAATACCACGTTATAGAGGAGACTTTCCCTACAAGGCCCTTTAGGCCGTTTTTCATACTTTTGCTTTTTTTTTATTTTATTTCGTCTTAAAGTTAGTGTTATTTTACAGGTATTAAATCACGAATTGAACTTTAGATTTAATTTTTTTTGAAAATTAAGGACTTGCTGCCGCCAATCTCAAATACCACGTTATAGAGGAGACTTTCCTCTACAAGGCCCTTTAGGCCGTTTTTCATACTTTTGCTTTTTTTTATTTTATTTTGTCTTAAAGTTAGTGTTATTTTACAGGTATTAAATCACGAATTGAACTTTAGATTTAATTTTTTTGAAAAATTAAGGACTTGCCGCCGCCAATCTCAAATACCACGTTATAGAGGAGACTTTCCCTACAAGGCCCTTTAGGCCGTTTTTCATACTTTTGCTTTTTTTTGATTTTATTTCGTCTTAAAGTTAGTGTTATTTTACAGGTATTAAATCACGAATTGAACTTTAGATTTAATTTTTTTTGAAAAATTAAGGACTTGCCGCCGCCAATCTCAAATACCACGTTATAGAGGAGACTTTCCTCTACAAGGCCCTTTAGGCCGTTTTTCATACTTTTGCTTTTTTTAAATTTATTTCGTCTTAAAGTTAGTGTTATTTTACAGGTATTAAATCACGAATTGAACTTTAGATTTAATTTTTTTTGAAAATTAAGGACTTGCCGCCGCCAATCTCAAATACCACGTTATAGAGGAGACTTTCCCTACAAGGCCCTTTAGGCCGTTTTTCATACTTTTGCTTTTTTTTTGATTTTATTTCGTCTTAAAGTTAGTGTTATTTTACAGGTATTAAATCACGAATTGAACTTTAGATTTAATTTTTTTTGAAAAATTAAGGACTTGCCGCCGCCAATCTCAAATACCACGTTATAGAGGAGACTTTCCCCTACAAGGCCCTTTAGGCCGTTTTTCATACTTTTGCTTTTTTTTATTTTATTTTGTCTTAAAGTTAGTGTTATTTTACAGGTATTAAATCACGAATTGAACTTTAGATTTAATTTTTTTGAAAAATTAAGGACTTGCCGCCGCCAATCTCAAATACCACGTTATAGAGGAGACTTTCCTCTACAAGGCCCTTTAGGCCGTTTTTCATACTTTTGCTTTTTTTTATTTTATTTCGTCTTAAAGTTAGTGTTATTTTACAGGTATTAAATCACGAATTGAACTTTAGATTTAATTTTTTTGAAAAATTAAGGACTTGCCGCCGCCAATCTCAAATACCACGTTATAGAGGAGACTTTCCCCTACAAGGCCCTTTAGGCCGTTTTTCATACTTTTGCTTTTTTTTGATTTTATTTCGTCTTAAAGTTAGTGTTATTTTACAGGTATTAAATCACGAATTGAACTTTAGATTTAATTTTTTTGAAAATTAAGGACTTGCCGCCGCCAATCTCAAATACCACGTTATAGAGGAGACTTTCCCCTACAAGGCCCTTTAGGCCGTTTTTCATACTTTTGCTTTTTTTTATTTTATTTCGTCTTAAAGTTAGTGTTATTTTACAGGTATTAAATCACGAATTGAACTTTAGATTTAATTTTTTTTGAAAATTAAGGACTTGCCGCCGCCAATCTCAAATACCACGTTATAGAGGAGACTTTCCTCTACAAGGCCCTTTAGGCCGTTTTTCATACTTTTGCTTTTTTTTATTTTATTTCGTCTTAAAGTTAGTGTTATTTTACAGGTATTAAATCACGAATTGAACTTTAGATTTAATTTTTTTGAAAAATTAAGGACTTGCCGCCGCCAATCTCAAATACCACGTTATAGAGGAGACTTTCCTCTACAAGGCCCTTTAGGCCGTTTTTCATACTTTTGCTTTTTTTTTATTTTATTTTGTCTTAAAGTTAGTGTTATTTTACAGGTATTAAATCACGAATTGAACTTTAGATTTAATTTTTTTGAAAAATTAAGGACTTGCCGCCGCCAATCTCAAATACCACGTTATAGAGGAGACTTTCCCTACAAGGCCCTTTAGGCCGTTTTTCATACTTTTGCTTTTTTTTTATTTTATTTCGTCTTAAAGTTAGTGTTATTTTACAGGTATTAAATCACGAATTGAACTTTAGATTTAATTTTTTTGAAAATTAAGGACTTGCCGCCGCCAATCTCAAATACCACGTTATAGAGGAGACTTTCCCCTACAAGGCCCTTTAGGCCGTTTTTCATACTTTTGCTTTTTTTTATTTTATTTCGTCTTAAAGTTAGTGTTATTTTACAGGTATTAAATCACGAATTGAACTTTAGATTTAATTTTTTTTGAAAATTAAGGACTTGCCGCCGCCAATCTCAAATACCACGTTATAGAGGAGACTTTCCCTACAAGGCCCTTTAGGCCGTTTTTCATACTTTTGCTTTTTTTATTTTATTTTGTCTTAAAGTTAGTGTTATTTTACAGGTATTAAATCACGAATTGAACTTTAGATTTAATTTTTTTGAAAAATTAAGGACTTGCCGCCGCCAATCTCAAATACCACGTTATAGAGGAGACTTTCCTCTACAAGGCCCTTTAGGCCGTTTTTCATACTTTTGCTTTTTTTTTTTATTTTATTTCGTCTTAAAGTTAGTGTTATTTTACAGGTATTAAATCACGAATTGAACTTTAGATTTAATTTTTTTTGAAAAATTAAGGACTTGCTGCCGCCAATCTCAAATACCACGTTATAGAGGAGACTTTCCCTACAAGGCCCTTTAGGCCGTTTTTCATACTTTTGCTTTTTTTGATTTTATTTCGTCTTAAAGTTAGTGTTATTTTACAGGTATTAAATCACGAATTGAACTTTAGATTTAATTTTTTTGAAAAATTAAGGACTTGCCGCCGCCAATCTCAAATACCACGTTATAGAGGAGACTTTCCCTACAAGGCCCTTTAGGCCGTTTTTCATACTTTTGCTTTTTTTGATTTTATTTCGTCTTAAAGTTAGTGTTATTTTACAGGTATTAAATCACGAATTGAACTTTAGATTTAATTTTTTTGAAAAATTAAGGACTTGCCGCCGCCAATCTCAAATACCACGTTATAGAGGAGACTTTCCTCTACAAGGCCCTTTAGGCCGTTTTTCATACTTTTGCTTTTTTTTTTATTTTATTTTGTCTTAAAGTTAGTGTTATTTTACAGGTATTAAATCACGAATTGAACTTTAGATTTAATTTTTTTGAAAAATTAAGGACTTGCCGCCGCCAATCTCAAATACCACGTTATAGAGGAGACTTTCCCTACAAGGCCCTTTAGGCCGTTTTTCATACTTTTGCTTTTTTTGATTTTATTTCGTCTTAAAGTTAGTGTTATTTTACAGGTATTAAATCACGAATTGAACTTTAGATTTAATTTTTTTTGAAAATTAAGGACTTGCCGCCGCCAATCTCAAATACCACGTTATAGAGGAGACTTTCCTCTACAAGGCCCTTTAGGCCGTTTTTCATACTTTTGCTTTTTTTTGATTTTATTTCGTCTTAAAGTTAGTGTTATTTTACAGGTATTAAATCACGAATTGAACTTTAGATTTAATTTTTTTGAAAATTAAGGACTTGCCGCCGCCAATCTCAAATACCACGTTATAGAGGAGACTTTCCCCTACAAGGCCCTTTAGGCCGTTTTTCATACTTTTGCTTTTTTTTTTATTTTATTTCGTCTTAAAGTTAGTGTTATTTTACAGGTATTAAATCACGAATTGAACTTTAGATTTAATTTTTTTGAAAATTAAGGACTTGCCGCCGCCAATCTCAAATACCACGTTATAGAGGAGACCTTTCTCTACAAGGCCCTTTAGGCCGTTTTTCATACTTTTGCTTTTTTTTATTTTATTTTGTCTTAAAGTTAGTGTTATTTTACAGGTATTAAATCACGAATTGAACTTTAGATTTAATTTTTTTGAAAATTAAGGACTTGCCGCCGCCAATCTCAAATACCACGTTATAGAGGAGACTTTCCTCTACAAGGCCCTTTAGGCCGTTTTTCATACTTTTGCTTTTTTTTATTTTATTTCGTCTTAAAGTTAGTGTTATTTTACAGGTATTAAATCACGAATTGAACTTTAGATTTAATTTTTTTGAAAAATTAAGGACTTGCCGCCGCCAATCTCAAATACCACGTTATAGAGGAGACTTTCCCTACAAGGCCCTTTAGGCCGTTTTTCATACTTTTGCTTTTTTTTGATTTTATTTCGTCTTAAAGTTAGTGTTATTTTACAGGTATTAAATCACGAATTGAACTTTAGATTTAATTTTTTTGAAAATTAAGGACTTGCTGCCGCCAATCTCAAATACCACGTTATAGAGGAGACTTTCCTCTACAAGGCCCTTTAGGCCGTTTTTCATACTTTTGCTTTTTTTTATTTTATTTCGTCTTAAAGTTAGTGTTATTTTACAGGTATTAAATCACGAATTGAACTTTAGATTTAATTTTTTTGAAAAATTAAGGACTTGCCGCCGCCAATCTCAAATACCACGTTATAGAGGAGACTTTCCTCTACAAGGCCCTTTAGGCCGTTTTTCATACTTTTGCTTTTTTTTATTTTATTTCGTCTTAAAGTTAGTGTTATTTTACAGGTATTAAATCACGAATTGAACTTTAGATTTAATTTTTTTGAAAAATTAAGGACTTGCCGCCGCCAATCTCAAATACCACGTTATAGAGGAGACTTTCCTCTACAAGGCCCTTTAGGCCGTTTTTCATACTTTTGCTTTTTTTTATTTTATTTCGTCTTAAAGTTAGTGTTATTTTACAGGTATTAAATCACGAATTGAACTTTAGATTTAATTTTTTTGAAAAATTAAGGACTTGCCGCCGCCAATCTCAAATACCACGTTATAGAGGAGACTTTCCCTACAAGGCCCTTTAGGCCGTTTTTCATACTTTTGCTTTTTTTTTATTTTATTTCGTCTTAAAGTTAGTGTTATTTTACAGGTATTAAATCACGAATTGAACTTTAGATTTAATTTTTTTGAAAAATTAAGGACTTGCCGCCGCCAATCTCAAATACCACGTTATAGAGGAGACTTTCTCTACAAGGCCCTTTAGGCCGTTTTTCATACTTTTGCTTTTTTTTATTTTATTTCGTCTTAAAGTTAGTGTTATTTTACAGGTATTAAATCACGAATTGAACTTTAGATTTAATTTTTTTGAAAAATTAAGGACTTGCCGCCGCCAATCTCAAATACCACGTTATAGAGGAGACTTTCCCTACAAGGCCCTTTAGGCCGTTTTTCATACTTTTGCTTTTTTTGATTTTATTTCGTCTTAAAGTTAGTGTTATTTTACAGGTATTAAATCACGAATTGAACTTTAGATTTAATTTTTTTGAAAAATTAAGGACTTGCCGCCGCCAATCTCAAATACCACGTTATAGAGGAGACTTTCCCCTACAAGGCCCTTTAGGCCGTTTTTCATACTTTTGCTTTTTTTTTTATTTTATTTCGTCTTAAAGTTAGTGTTATTTTACAGGTATTAAATCACGAATTGAACTTTAGATTTAATTTTTTTTGAAAATTAAGGACTTGCCGCCGCCAATCTCAAATACCACGTTATAGAGGAGACTTTCCCCTACAAGGCCCTTTAGGCCGTTTTTCATACTTTTGCTTTTTTTTTATTTTATTTCGTCTTAAAGTTAGTGTTATTTTACAGGTATTAAATCACGAATTGAACTTTAGATTTAATTTTTTTTGAAAATTAAGGACTTGCCGCCGCCAATCTCAAATACCACGTTATAGAGGAGACCTTCCTCTACAAGGCCCTTTAGGCCGTTTTTCATACTTTTGCTTTTTTTATTTTATTTCGTCTTAAAGTTAGTGTTATTTTACAGGTATTAAATCACGAATTGAACTTTAGATTTAATTTTTTTGAAAAATTAAGGACTTGCCGCCGCCAATCTCAAATACCACGTTATAGAGGAGACTTTCCCCTACAAGGCCCTTTAGGCCGTTTTTCATACTTTTGCTTTTTTTTTATTTTATTTCGTCTTAAAGTTAGTGTTATTTTACAGGTATTAAATCACGAATTGAACTTTAGATTTAATTTTTTTGAAAATTAAGGACTTGCCGCCGCCAATCTCAAATACCACGTTATAGAGGAGACTTTCCTCTACAAGGCCCTTTAGGCCGTTTTTCATACTTTTGCTTTTTTTTATTTTATTTCGTCTTAAAGTTAGTGTTATTTTACAGGTATTAAATCACGAATTGAACTTTAGATTTAATTTTTTTTGAAAAATTAAGGACTTGCCGCCGCCAATCTCAAATACCACGTTATAGAGGAGACTTTCCCCTACAAGGCCCTTTAGGCCGTTTTTCATACTTTTGCTTTTTTTTTATTTTATTTCGTCTTAAAGTTAGTGTTATTTTACAGGTATTAAATCACGAATTGAACTTTAGATTTAATTTTTTTGAAAATTAAGGACTTGCCGCCGCCAATCTCAAATACCACGTTATAGAGGAGACTTTCCCTACAAGGCCCTTTAGGCCGTTTTTCATACTTTTGCTTTTTTTTTATTTTATTTCGTCTTAAAGTTAGTGTTATTTTACAGGTATTAAATCACGAATTGAACTTTAGATTTAATTTTTTTGAAAAATTAAGGACTTGCCGCCGCCAATCTCAAATACCACGTTATAAAGGAGACCTTCCTCTACAAGGCCCTTTAGGCCGTTTTTCATACTTTTGCTTTTTTTTATTTTATTTTGTCTTAAAGTTAGTGTTATTTTACAGGTATTAAATCACGAATTGAACTTTAGATTTAATTTTTTTGAAAAATTAAGGACTTGCCGCCGCCAATCTCAAATACCACGTTATAGAGGAGACTTTCCCTACAAGGCCCTTTAGGCCGTTTTTCATACTTTTGCTTTTTTTTTATTTTATTTCGTCTTAAAGTTAGTGTTATTTTACAGGTATTAAATCACGAATTGAACTTTAGATTTAATTTTTTTGAAAATTAAGGACTTGCCGCCGCCAATCTCAAATACCACGTTATAGAGGAGACTTTCCCTACAAGGCCCTTTAGGCCGTTTTTCATACTTTTGCTTTTTTTTATTTTATTTCGTCTTAAAGTTAGTGTTATTTTACAGGTATTAAATCACGAATTGAACTTTAGATTTAATTTTTTTGAAAAATTAAGGACTTGCCGCCGCCAATCTCAAATACCACGTTATAGAGGAGACTTTCCCTACAAGGCCCTTTAGGCCGTTTTTCATACTTTTGCTTTTTTTTATTTTATTTCGTCTTAAAGTTAGTGTTATTTTACAGGTATTAAATCACGAATTGAACTTTAGATTTAATTTTTTTGAAAAATTAAGGACTTGCCGCCGCCAATCTCAAATACCACGTTATAGAGGAGACTTTCCTCTACAAGGCCCTTTAGGCCGTTTTTCATACTTTTGCTTTTTTTGATTTTATTTTGTCTTAAAGTTAGTGTTATTTTACAGGTATTAAATCACGAATTGAACTTTAGATTTAATTTTTTTGAAAAATTAAGGACTTGCCGCCGCCAATCTCAAATACCACGTTATAGAGGAGACTTTCCCTACAAGGCCCTTTAGGCCGTTTTTCATACTTTTGCTTTTTTTTTATTTTATTTCGTCTTAAAGTTAGTGTTATTTTACAGGTATTAAATCACGAATTGAACTTTAGATTTAATTTTTTTGAAAATTAAGGACTTGCCGCCGCCAATCTCAAATACCACGTTATAGAGGAGACTTTCCCTACAAGGCCCTTTAGGCCGTTTTTCATACTTTTGCTTTTTTTTATTTTATTTCGTCTTAAAGTTAGTGTTATTTTACAGGTATTAAATCACGAATTGAACTTTAGATTTAATTTTTTTGAAAATTAAGGACTTGCCGCCGCCAATCTCAAATACCACGTTATAGAGGAGACTTTCCTCTACAAGGCCCTTTAGGCCGTTTTTCATACTTTTGCTTTTTTTTATTTTATTTTGTCTTAAAGTTAGTGTTATTTTACAGGTATTAAATCACGAATTGAACTTTAGATTTAATTTTTTTGAAAAATTAAGGACTTGCCGCCGCCAATCTCAAATACCACGTTATAGAGGAGACTTTCCCCTACAAGGCCCTTTAGGCCGTTTTTCATACTTTTGCTTTTTTTTATTTTATTTCGTCTTAAAGTTAGTGTTATTTTACAGGTATTAAATCACGAATTGAACTTTAGATTTAATTTTTTTTGAAAAATTAAGGACTTGCCGCCGCCAATCTCAAATACCACGTTATAGAGGAGACTTTCCTCTACAAGGCCCTTTAGGCCGTTTTTCATACTTTTGCTTTTTTTATTTTATTTTGTCTTAAAGTTAGTGTTATTTTACAGGTATTAAATCACGAATTGAACTTTAGATTTAATTTTTTTGAAAAATTAAGGACTTGCCGCCGCCAATCTCAAATACCACGTTATAGAGGAGACTTTCCCTACAAGGCCCTTTAGGCCGTTTTTCATACTTTTGCTTTTTTTTTGATTTTATTTCGTCTTAAAGTTAGTGTTATTTTACAGGTATTAAATCACGAATTGAACTTTAGATTTAATTTTTTTTGAAAATTAAGGACTTGCCGCCGCCAATCTCAAATACCACGTTATAGAGGAGACTTTCCCTACAAGGCCCTTTAGGCCGTTTTTCATACTTTTGCTTTTTTTTGATTTTATTTCGTCTTAAAGTTAGTGTTATTTTACAGGTATTAAATCACGAATTGAACTTTAGATTTAATTTTTTTGAAAATTAAGGACTTGCCGCCGCCAATCTCAAATACCACGTTATAGAGGAGACTTTCCCTACAAGGCCCTTTAGGCCGTTTTTCATACTTTTGCTTTTTTTTATTTTATTTCGTCTTAAAGTTAGTGTTATTTTACAGGTATTAAATCACGAATTGAACTTTAGATTTAATTTTTTTGAAAAATTAAGGACTTGCCGCCGCCAATCTCAAATACCACGTTATAGAGGAGACCTTCTCTACAAGGCCCTTTAGGCCGTTTTTCATACTTTTGCTTTTTTTTATTTTATTTCGTCTTAAAGTTAGTGTTATTTTACAGGTATTAAATCACGAATTGAACTTTAGATTTAATTTTTTTGAAAATTAAGGACTTGCCGCCGCCAATCTCAAATACCACGTTATAGAGGAGACTTTCCCTACAAGGCCCTTTAGGCCGTTTTTCATACTTTTGCTTTTTTTTGATTTTATTTCGTCTTAAAGTTAGTGTTATTTTACAGGTATTAAATCACGAATTGAACTTTAGATTTAATTTTTTTTGAAAATTAAGGACTTGCCGCCGCCAATCTCAAATACCACGTTATAGAGGAGACTTTCCCTACAAGGCCCTTTAGGCCGTTTTTCATACTTTTGCTTTTTTTTATTTTATTTCGTCTTAAAGTTAGTGTTATTTTACAGGTATTAAATCACGAATTGAACTTTAGATTTAATTTTTTTGAAAAATTAAGGACTTGCCGCCGCCAATCTCAAATACCACGTTATAGAGGAGACTTTCCTCTACAAGGCCCTTTAGGCCGTTTTTCATACTTTTGCTTTTTTTTTATTTTATTTCGTCTTAAAGTTAGTGTTATTTTACAGGTATTAAATCACGAATTGAACTTTAGATTTAATTTTTTTGAAAAATTAAGGACTTGCCGCCGCCAATCTCAAATACCACGTTATAGAGGAGACTTTCCCTACAAGGCCCTTTAGGCCGTTTTTCATACTTTTGCTTTTTTTTATTTTATTTCGTCTTAAAGTTAGTGTTATTTTACAGGTATTAAATCACGAATTGAACTTTAGATTTAATTTTTTTGAAAAATTAAGGACTTGCCGCCGCCAATCTCAAATACCACGTTATAGAGGAGACTTTCCCTACAAGGCCCTTTAGGCCGTTTTTCATACTTTTGCTTTTTTTTATTTTATTTCGTCTTAAAGTTAGTGTTATTTTACAGGTATTAAATCACGAATTGAACTTTAGATTTAATTTTTTTGAAAAATTAAGGACTTGCCGCCGCCAATCTCAAATACCACGTTATAGAGGAGACCTTCCTCTACAAGGCCCTTTAGGCCGTTTTTCATACTTTTGCTTTTTTTTATTTTATTTCGTCTTAAAGTTAGTGTTATTTTACAGGTATTAAATCACGAATTGAACTTTAGATTTAATTTTTTTGAAAAATTAAGGACTTGCCGCCGCCAATCTCAAATACCACGTTATAGAGGAGACTTTCCCTACAAGGCCCTTTAGGCCGTTTTTCATACTTTTGCTTTTTTTTTTTTATTTTATTTCGTCTTAAAGTTAGTGTTATTTTACAGGTATTAAATCACGAATTGAACTTTAGATTTAATTTTTTTGAAAATTAAGGACTTGCCGCCGCCAATCTCAAATACCACGTTATAGAGGAGACTTTCCCCTACAAGGCCCTTTAGGCCGTTTTTCATACTTTTGCTTTTTTTTATTTTATTTCGTCTTAAAGTTAGTGTTATTTTACAGGTATTAAATCACGAATTGAACTTTAGATTTAATTTTTTTTGAAAATTAAGGACTTGCCGCCGCCAATCTCAAATACCACGTTATAGAGGAGACTTTCCTCTACAAGGCCCTTTAGGCCGTTTTTCATACTTTTGCTTTTTTTTTTTATTTTATTTCGTCTTAAAGTTAGTGTTATTTTACAGGTATTAAATCACGAATTGAACTTTAGATTTAATTTTTTTGAAAAATTAAGGACTTGCCGCCGCCAATCTCAAATACCACGTTATAAAGGAGACCTTCCCTACAAGGCCCTTTAGGCCGTTTTTCATACTTTTGCTTTTTTTATTTTATTTCGTCTTAAAGTTAGTGTTATTTTACAGGTATTAAATCACGAATTGAACTTTAGATTTAATTTTTTTGAAAAATTAAGGACTTGCCGCCGCCAATCTCAAATACCACGTTATAGAGGAGACTTTCCCTACAAGGCCCTTTAGGCCGTTTTTCATACTTTTGCTTTTTTTTATTTTATTTCGTCTTAAAGTTAGTGTTATTTTACAGGTATTAAATCACGAATTGAACTTTAGATTTAATTTTTTTGAAAATTAAGGACTTGCCGCCGCCAATCTCAAATACCACGTTATAAAGGAGACCTTCCTCTACAAGGCCCTTTAGGCCGTTTTTCATACTTTTGCTTTTTTTTATTTTATTTCGTCTTAAAGTTAGTGTTATTTTACAGGTATTAAATCACGAATTGAACTTTAGATTTAATTTTTTTGAAAATTAAGGACTTGCCGCCGCCAATCTCAAATACCACGTTATAGAGGAGACTTTCCCTACAAGGCCCTTTAGGCCGTTTTTCATACTTTTGCTTTTTTTTTGATTTTATTTCGTCTTAAAGTTAGTGTTATTTTACAGGTATTAAATCACGAATTGAACTTTAGATTTAATTTTTTTGAAAATTAAGGACTTGCCGCCGCCAATCTCAAATACCACGTTATAGAGGAGACTTTCCTCTACAAGGCCCTTTAGGCCGTTTTTCATACTTTTGCTTTTTTTTTATTTTATTTCGTCTTAAAGTTAGTGTTATTTTACAGGTATTAAATCACGAATTGAACTTTAGATTTAATTTTTTTTGAAAATTAAGGACTTGCCGCCGCCAATCTCAAATACCACGTTATAGAGGAGACTTTCCCTACAAGGCCCTTTAGGCCGTTTTTCATACTTTTGCTTTTTTTTTATTTTATTTTGTCTTAAAGTTAGTGTTATTTTACAGGTATTAAATCACGAATTGAACTTTAGATTTAATTTTTTTTGAAAATTAAGGACTTGCCGCCGCCAATCTCAAATACCACGTTATAGAGGAGACTTTCCCTACAAGGCCCTTTAGGCCGTTTTTCATACTTTTGCTTTTTTTTTATTTTATTTCGTCTTAAAGTTAGTGTTATTTTACAGGTATTAAATCACGAATTGAACTTTAGATTTAATTTTTTTTTTGAAAAATTAAGGACTTGCCGCCGCCAATCTCAAATACCACGTTATAGAGGAGACCTTCCTCTACAAGGCCCTTTAGGCCGTTTTTCATACTTTTGCTTTTTTTTATTTTATTTCGTCTTAAAGTTAGTGTTATTTTACAGGTATTAAATCACGAATTGAACTTTAGATTTAATTTTTTTGAAAATTAAGGACTTGCCGCCGCCAATCTCAAATACCACGTTATAGAGGAGACTTTCCCTACAAGGCCCTTTAGGCCGTTTTTCATACTTTTGCTTTTTTTTGATTTTATTTCGTCTTAAAGTTAGTGTTATTTTACAGGTATTAAATCACGAATTGAACTTTAGATTTAATTTTTTTGAAAATTAAGGACTTGCCGCCGCCAATCTCAAATACCACGTTATAGAGGAGACTTTCCCTACAAGGCCCTTTAGGCCGTTTTTCATACTTTTGCTTTTTTTTTATTTTATTTCGTCTTAAAGTTAGTGTTATTTTACAGGTATTAAATCACGAATTGAACTTTAGATTTAATTTTTTTGAAAAATTAAGGACTTGCCGCCGCCAATCTCAAATACCACGTTATAGAGGAGACTTTCCTCTACAAGGCCCTTTAGGCCGTTTTTCATACTTTTGCTTTTTTTTTATTTTATTTCGTCTTAAAGTTAGTGTTATTTTACAGGTATTAAATCACGAATTGAACTTTAGATTTAATTTTTTTGAAAAATTAAGGACTTGCCGCCGCCAATCTCAAATACCACGTTATAGAGGAGACCTTCCTCTACAAGGCCCTTTAGGCCGTTTTTCATACTTTTGCTTTTTTTTATTTTATTTCGTCTTAAAGTTAGTGTTATTTTACAGGTATTAAATCACGAATTGAACTTTAGATTTAATTTTTTTGAAAATTAAGGACTTGCCGCCGCCAATCTCAAATACCACGTTATAGAGGAGACTTTCCCTACAAGGCCCTTTAGGCCGTTTTTCATACTTTTGCTTTTTTTTATTTTATTTCGTCTTAAAGTTAGTGTTATTTTACAGGTATTAAATCACGAATTGAACTTTAGATTTAATTTTTTTGAAAAATTAAGGACTTGCCGCCGCCAATCTCAAATACCACGTTATAGAGGAGACTTTCCTCTACAAGGCCCTTTAGGCCGTTTTTCATACTTTTGCTTTTTTTTTATTTTATTTCGTCTTAAAGTTAGTGTTATTTTACAGGTATTAAATCACGAATTGAACTTCAGATTTAATTTTTTTGAAAAATTAAGGACTTGCCGCCGCCAATCTCAAATACCACGTTATAGAGGAGACCTTCCTCTACAAGGCCCTTTAGGCCGTTTTTCATACTTTTGCTTTTTTTTTTATTTTATTTTGTCTTAAAGTTAGTGTTATTTTACAGGTATTAAATCACGAATTGAACTTTAGATTTAATTTTTTTTTGAAAAATTAAGGACTTGCCGCCGCCAATCTCAAATACCACGTTATAGAGGAGACTTTTCCCTACAAGGCCCTTTAGGCCGTTTTTCATACTTTTGCTTTTTTTTTAATTTTATTTCGTCTTTAAGTTAGTGTTATTTTACAGGTATTAAATCACCAATTGACCTTTAGATTTAATTTTTTTTTGAAAAATTAAGGACTTGCCGCCGCCAATCTCAAATACCACGTTATAGAGGAGACTTTCCCTACAAGGCCCTTTAGGCCGTTTTTCATACTTTTGCTTTTTTTTTATTTTATTTCGTCTTAAAGTTAGTGTTATTTTACAGGTATTAAATCACGAATTGAACTTTAGATTTAATTTTTTTTGAAAATTAAGGACTTGCCGCCGCCAATCTCAAATACCACGTTATAAAGGAGACTTTCCCTACAAGGCCCTTTAGGCCGTTTTTCATACTTTTGCTTTTTTTTTTTTATTATTTTTTATATAATTTTTTATTTAATTTATTTTTTATTTTATTTCGTCTTAAAGTTAGTGTTATTTTACAGGTATTAAATCACGAATTGAACTTTAGATTTAATTTTTTTGAAAAATTAAGGACTTGCCGCCGCCAATCTCAAATACCACGTTATAGAGGAGACTTTCCCTACAAGGCCCTTAAGGCCGTTTTTCATACTTTTGCTTTTTTTTATTTTATTTCGTCTTAAAGTTAGTGTTATTTTACAGGTATTAAATCACGAATTGAACTTTAGATTTAATTTTTTTGAAAAATTAAGGACTTGCCGCCGCCAATCTCAAATACCACGTTATAGAGGAGACTTTCCTCTACAAGGCCCTTTAGGCCGTTTTTCATACTTTTGCTTTTTTTATTTTATTTTGTCTTAAAGTTAGTGTTATTTTACAGGTATTAAATCACGAATTGAACTTTAGATTTAATTTTTTTGAAAATTAAGGACTTGCCGCCGCCAATCTCAAATACCACGTTATAAAGGAGACTTTCCTCTACAAGGCCCTTTAGGCCGTTTTTCATACTTTTGCTTTTTTTTATTTTATTTCGTCTTAAAGTTAGTGTTATTTTACAGGTATTAAATCACGAATTGAACTTTAGATTTAATTTTTTTTTGAAAAATTAAGGACTTGCCGCCGCCAATCTCAAATACCACGTTATAGAGGAGACTTTCCTCTACAAGGCCCTTTAGGCCGTTTTTCATACTTTTGCTTTTTTTTGATTTTATTTCGTCTTAAAGTTAGTGTTATTTTACAGGTATTAAATCACGAATTGAACTTTAGATTTAATTTTTTTTGAAAATTAAGGACTTGCCGCCGCCAATCTCAAATACCACGTTATAGAGGAGACTTTCCCTACAAGGCCCTTTAGGCCGTTTTTCATACTTTTGCTTTTTTTTTATTTTATTTCGTCTTAAAGTTAGTGTTATTTTACAGGTATTAAATCACGAATTGAACTTTAGATTTAATTTTTTTTGAAAATTAAGGACTTGCCGCCGCCAATCTCAAATACCACGTTATAGAGGAGACTTTCCCCTACAAGGCCCTTAAGGCCGTTTTTCATACTTTTGCTTTTTTTTTATTTTATTTTGTCTTAAAGTTAGTGTTATTTTACAGGTATTAAATCACGAATTGAACTTTAGATTTAATTTTTTTTGAAAAATTAAGGACTTGCCGCCGCCAATCTCAAATACCACGTTATAAAGGAGACTTTCTCTACAAGGCCCTTTAGGCCGTTTTTCATACTTTTGCTTTTTTTTTATTTTATTTTGTCTTAAAGTTAGTGTTATTTTACAGGTATTAAATCACGAATTGAACTTTAGATTTAATTTTTTTGAAAAATTAAGGACTTGCCGCCGCCAATCTCAAATACCACGTTATAAAGGAGACCTTCCTCTACAAGGCCCTTTAGGCCGTTTTTCATACTTTTGCTTTTTTTTATTTTATTTCGTCTTAAAGTTAGTGTTATTTTACAGGTATTAAATCACGAATTGAACTTTAGATTTAATTTTTTTGGAGAAAATTAAGGACTTGCCGCCGCCAATCTCAAATACCACGTTATAGAGGAGACTTTCCCTACAAGGCCCTTTAGGCCGTTTTTCATACTTTTGCTTTTTTTTATTTTATTTCGTCTTAAAGTTAGTGTTATTTTACAGGTATTAAATCACGAATTGAACTTTAGATTTAATTTTTTTTTGAAAAATTAAGGACTTGCCGCCGCCAATCTCAAATACCACGTTATAAAGGAGACCTTCCTCTACAAGGCCCTTTAGGCCGTTTTTCATACTTTTGCTTTTTTTTTTGATTTTATTTCGTCTTAAAGTTAGTGTTATTTTACAGGTATTAAATCACGAATTGAACTTTAGATTTAATTTTTTTGAAAAATTAAGGACTTGCCGCCGCCAATCTCAAATACCGCGTTATAGAGGAGACTTTCCCTACAAGGCCCTTTAGGCCGTTTTTCATACTTTTGCTTTTTTTTGATTTTATTTCGTCTTAAAGTTAGTGTTATTTTACAGGTATTAAATCACGAATTGAACTTTAGATTTAATTTTTTTGAAAATTAAGGACTTGCCGCCGCCAATCTCAAATACCACGTTATAGAGGAGACTTTCCCCTACAAGGCCCTTTAGGCCGTTTTTCATACTTTTGCTTTTTTTTATTTTATTTCGTCTTAAAGTTAGTGTTATTTTACAGGTATTAAATCACGAATTGAACTTTAGATTTAATTTTTTTGAAAAATTAAGGACTTGCCGCCGCCAATCTCAAATACCACGTTATAGAGGAGACTTTCCCCTACAAGGCCCTTTAGGCCGTTTTTCATACTTTTGCTTTTTTTTATTTTATTTTGTCTTAAAGTTAGTGTTATTTTACAGGTATTAAATCACGAATTGAACTTTAGATTTAATTTTTTTGAAAAATTAAGGACTTGCCGCCGCCAATCTCAAATACCACGTTATAGAGGAGACTTTCCTCTACAAGGCCCTTTAGGCCGTTTTTCATACTTTTGCTTTTTTTTTATTTTATTTCGTCTTAAAGTTAGTGTTATTTTACAGGTATTAAATCACGAATTGAACTTTAGATTTAATTTTTTTGAAAAATTAAGGACTTGCCGCCGCCAATCTCAAATACCACGTTATAGAGGAGACTTTCCCTACAAGGCCCTTTAGGCCGTTTTTCATACTTTTGCTTTTTTTTATTTTATTTCGTCTTAAAGTTAGTGTTATTTTACAGGTATTAAATCACGAATTGAACTTTAGATTTAATTTTTTTTGAAAAATTAAGGACTTGCCGCCGCCAATCTCAAATACCACGTTATAAAGGAGACTTTCCTCTACAAGGCCCTTTAGGCCGTTTTTCATACTTTTGCTTTTTTTTATTTTATTTTGTCTTAAAGTTAGTGTTATTTTACAGGTATTAAATCACGAATTGAACTTTAGATTTAATTTTTTTGAAAAATTAAGGACTTGCCGCCGCCAATCTCAAATACCACGTTATAGAGGAGACTTTCCTCTACAAGGCCCTTTAGGCCGTTTTTCATACTTTTGCTTTTTTTTTTTTTGATTTTATTTCGTCTTAAAGTTAGTGTTATTTTACAGGTATTAAATCACGAATTGAACTTTAGATTTAATTTTTTTGAAAATTAAGGACTTGCCGCCGCCAATCTCAAATACCACGTTATAGAGGAGACTTTCCCCTACAAGGCCCTTTAGGCCGTTTTTCATACTTTTGCTTTTTTTATTTTATTTCGTCTTAAAGTTAGTGTTATTTTACAGGTATTAAATCACGAATTGAACTTTAGATTTAATTTTTTTTGAAAAATTAAGGACTTGCCGCCGCCAATCTCAAATACCACGTTATAGAGGAGACTTTCCCTACAAGGCCCTTTAGGCCGTTTTTCATACTTTTGCTTTTTTTTATTTTATTTCGTCTTAAAGTTAGTGTTATTTTACAGGTATTAAATCACGAATTGAACTTTAGATTTAATTTTTTTGAAAAATTAAGGACTTGCCGCCGCCAATCTCAAATACCACGTTATAGAGGAGACTTTCCCCTACAAGGCCCTTTAGGCCGTTTTTCATACTTTTGCTTTTTTTTTTATTTTATTTCGTCTTAAAGTTAGTGTTATTTTACAGGTATTAAATCACGAATTGAACTTTAGATTTAATTTTTTTGAAAATTAAGGACTTGCCGCCGCCAATCTCAAATACCACGTTATAGAGGAGACTTTCCTCTACAAGGCCCTTTAGGCCGTTTTTCATACTTTTGCTTTTTTTGGGATTTTATTTCGTCTTAAAGTTAGTGTTATTTTACAGGTATTAAATCACGAATTGAACTTTAGATTTAATTTTTTTTGAAAAATTAAGGACTTGCTGCCGCCAATCTCAAATACCACGTTATAGAGGAGACTTTCCCCTACAAGGCCCTTAAGGCCGTTTTTCATACTTTTGCTTTTTTTTATTTTATTTCGTCTTAAAGTTAGTGTTATTTTACAGGTATTAAATCACGAATTGAACTTTAGATTTAATTTTTTTGAAAAATTAAGGACTTGCCGCCGCCAATCTCAAATACCACGTTATAGAGGAGACTTTCCCTACAAGGCCCTTTAGGCCGTTTTTCATACTTTTGCTTTTTTTTTATTTTATTTCGTCTTAAAGTTAGTGTTATTTTACAGGTATTAAATCACGAATTGAACTTTAGATTTAATTTTTTTGAAAAATTAAGGACTTGCCGCCGCCAATCTCAAATACCACGTTATAAAGGAGACCTTCCTCTACAAGGCCCTTTAGGCCGTTTTTCATACTTTTGCTTTTTTTTATTTTATTTTGTCTTAAAGTTAGTGTTATTTTACAGGTATTAAATCACGAATTGAACTTTAGATTTAATTTTTTTGAAAAAATTAAGGACTTGCCGCCGCCAATCTCAAATACCACGTTATAGAGGAGACTTTCCCTACAAGGCCCTTTAGGCCGTTTTTCATACTTTTGCTTTTTTTTATTTTATTTCGTCTTAAAGTTAGTGTTATTTTACAGGTATTAAATCACGAATTGAACTTTAGATTTAATTTTTTTTTTGAAAAATTAAGGACTTGCCGCCGCCAATCTCAAATACCACGTTATAAAGGAGACCTTCCTCTACAAGGCCCTTTAGGCCGTTTTTCATACTTTTGCTTTTTTTTTATTTTATTTCGTCTTAAAGTTAGTGTTATTTTACAGGTATTAAATCACGAATTGAACTTTAGATTTAATTTTTTTGAAAAATTAAGGACTTGCCGCCGCCAATCTCAAATACCACGTTATAGAGGAGACTTTCCCCTACAAGGCCCTTAAGGCCGTTTTTCATACTTTTGCTTTTTTTTTTATTTTATTTTTGTCTTAAAGTTAGTGTTATTTTACAGGTATTAAATCACGAATTGAACTTTAGATTTAATTTTTTTGAAAAATTAAGGACTTGCCGCCGCCAATCTCAAATACCACGTTATAGAGGAGACTTTCCCCTACAAGGCCCTTTAGGCCGTTTTTCATACTTTTGCTTTTTTTGATTTTATTTTGTCTTAAAGTTAGTGTTATTTTACAGGTATTAAATCACGAATTGAACTTTAGATTTAATTTTTTTGAAAAATTAAGGACTTGCCGCCGCCAATCTCAAATACCACGTTATAGAGGAGACTTTCCCTACAAGGCCCTTTAGGCCGTTTTTCATACTTTTGCTTTTTTTTATTTTATTTTGTCTTAAAGTTAGTGTTATTTTACAGGTATTAAATCACGAATTGAACTTTAGATTTAATTTTTTTTGAAAAATTAAGGACTTGCCGCCGCCAATCTCAAATACCACGTTATAGAGGAGACTTTCCCCTACAAGGCCCTTTAGGCCGTTTTTCATACTTTTGCTTTTTTTTATTTTATTTCGTCTTAAAGTTAGTGTTATTTTACAGGTATTAAATCACGAATTGAACTTTAGATTTAATTTTTTTGAAAAATTAAGGACTTGCCGCCGCCAATCTCAAATACCACGTTATAGAGGAGACTTTCCCCTACAAGGCCCTTTAGGCCGTTTTTCATACTTTTGCTTTTTTTTTGATTTTATTTCGTCTTAAAGTTAGTGTTATTTTACAGGTATTAAATCACGAATTGAACTTTAGATTTAATTTTTTTTGAAAATTAAGGACTTGCCGCCGCCAATCTCAAATACCACGTTATAGAGGAGACTTTCCCCTACAAGGCCCTTTAGGCCGTTTTTCATACTTTTGCTTTTTTTTATTTTATTTCGTCTTAAAGTTAGTGTTATTTTACAGGTATTAAATCACGAATTGAACTTTAGATTTAATTTTTTTGAAAAATTAAGGACTTGCCGCCGCCAATCTCAAATACCACGTTATAAAGGAGACTTTCCTCTACAAGGCCCTTTAGGCCGTTTTTCATACTTTTGCTTTTTTTTTATTTTATTTTGTCTTAAAGTTAGTGTTATTTTACAGGTATTAAATCACGAATTGAACTTTAGATTTAATTTTTTTTGAAAAATTAAGGACTTGCCGCCGCCAATCTCAAATACCACGTTATAAAGGAGACCTTCCCTCTACAAGGCCCTTTAGGCCGTTTTTCATACTTTTGCTTTTTTTTTATTTTATTTTGTCTTAAAGTTAGTGTTATTTTACAGGTATTAAATCACGAATTGAACTTTAGATTTAATTTTTTTGAAAAATTAAGGACTTGCCGCCGCCAATCTCAAATACCACGTTATAGAGGAGACTTTCCCCTACAAGGTGCTTTAGGCCGTTTTTCATACTTTTGCTTTTTTTGATTTTATTTCGTCTTAAAGTTAGTGTTATTTTACAGGTATTAAATCACGAATTGAACTTTAGATTTAATTTTTTTGAAAAATTAAGGACTTGCCGCCGCCAATCTCAAATACCACGTTATAAAGGAGACTTTCCTCTACAAGGCCCTTTAGGCCGTTTTCATACTTTTGCTTTTTTTTATTTTATTTCGTCTTAAAGTTAGTGTTATTTTACAGGTATTAAATCACGAATTGAACTTTAGATTTAATTTTTTTGAAAAATTAAGGACTTGCCGCCGCCAATCTCAAATACCACGTTATAGAGGAGACTTTCCCCTACAAGGCCCTTAAGGCCGTTTTTCATACTTTTGCTTTTTTTTTATTTTATTTTGTCTTAAAGTTAGTGTTATTTTACAGGTATTAAATCACGAATTGAACTTTAGATTTAATTTTTTTTTTGAAAAATTAAGGACTTGCCGCCGCCAATCTCAAATACCACGTTATAGAGGAGACCTTTCCCCTACAAGGCCCTTTAGGCCGTTTTTCATACTTTTGCTTTTTTTTTTATTTTATTTCGTCTTAAAGTTAGTGTTATTTTACAGGTATTAAATCACGAATTGAACTTTAGATTTAATTTTTTTTGAAAAATTAAGGACTTGCTGCCGCCAATCTCAAATACCACGTTATAGAGGAGACTTTCCCCTACAAGGCCCTTTAGGCCGTTTTTCATACTTTTGCTTTTTTTTTTATTTTATTTCGTCTTAAAGTTAGTGTTATTTTACAGGTATTAAATCACGAATTGAACTTTAGATTTAATTTTTTTTGAAAAATTAAGGACTTGCCGCCGCCAATCTCAAATACCACGTTATAGAGGAGACTTTCCCTACAAGGCCCTTTAGGCCGTTTTTCATACTTTTGCTTTTTTTTATTTTATTTCGTCTTAAAGTTAGTGTTATTTTACAGGTATTAAATCACGAATTGAACTTTAGATTTAATTTTTTTTGAAAAATTAAGGACTTGCCGCCGCCAATCTCAAATACCACGTTATAGAGGAGACTTTCCCCTACAAGGCCCTTTAGGCCGTTTTTCATACTTTTGCTTTTTTTTTATTTTATTTCGTCTTAAAGTTAGTGTTATTTTACAGGTATTAAATCACGAATTGAACTTTAGATTTAATTTTTTTGAAAAATTAAGGACTTGCCGCCGCCAATCTCAAATACCACGTTATAGAGGAGACTTTCCCTACAAGGCCCTTTAGGCCGTTTTTCATACTTTTGCTTTTTTTGATTTTATTTCGTCTTAAAGTTAGTGTTATTTTACAGGTATTAAATCACGAATTGAACTTTAGATTTAATTTTTTTTTAAAATTAAGGACTTGCCGCCGCCAATCTCAAATACCACGTTATAGAGGAGACTTTCCCCTACAAGGCCCTTTAGGCCGTTTTTCATACTTTTGCTTTTTTTTATTTTATTTCGTCTTAAAGTTAGTGTTATTTTACAGGTATTAAATCACGAATTGAACTTTAGATTTAATTTTTTTTTGAAAAATTAAGGACTTGCCGCCGCCAATCTCAAATACCACGTTATAAAGGAGACCTTTCCCTACAAGGCCTTTTAGGCCGTTTTTCACACTTTTGCTTTTTTTTATTTTATTTTGTCTTAAAGTTAGTGTTATTTTACAGGTATTAAATCACGAATTGAACTTTAGATTTAATTTTTTTTTGAAAAATTAAGGACTTGCCGCCGCCAATCTCAAATACCACGTTATAGAGGAGACTTTCCCTACAAGGCCCTTTAGGCCGTTTTTCATACTTTTGCTTTTTTTTATTTTATTTCGACTTAAAGTTAGTGTTATTTTACAGGTATTAAATCACGAATTGAACTTTAGATTTAATTTTTTTGAAAAATTAAGGACTTGCCGCCGCCAATCTCAAATACCACGTTATAAAGGAGACCTTCCTCTACAAGGCCCTTTAGGCCGTTTTTCATACTTTTGCTTTTTTTTTATTTTATTTCGTCTTAAAGTTAGTGTTATTTTACAGGTATTAAATCACGAATTGAACTTTAGATTTAATTTTTTTGAAAAATTAAGGACTTGCCGCCGCCAATCTCAAATACCACGTTATAAAGGAGACCTTCCCCTACAAGGCCCTTTAGGCCGTTTTTCATACTTTTGCTTTTTTTTTATTTTATTTCGTCTTAAAGTTAGTGTTATTTTACAGGTATTAAATCACGAATTGAACTTTAGATTTAATTTTTTTGAAAAATTAAGGACTTGCCGCCGCCAATCTCAAATACCACGTTATAGAGGAGACTTTCCCTACAAGGCCCTTTAGGCCGTTTTTCATACTTTTGCTTTTTTTTATTTTATTTCGTCTTAAAGTTAGTGTTATTTTACAGGTATTAAATCACGAATTGAACTTTAGATTTAATTTTTTTTTTGAAAAATTAAGGACTTGCCGCCGCCAATCTCAAATACCACGTTATAGAGGAGACTTTCCCTACAAGGCCCTTTAGGCCGTTTTTCATACTTTTGCTTTTTTTTTATTTTATTTTGTCTTAAAGTTAGTGTTATTTTACAGGTATTAAATCACGAATTGAACTTTAGATTTAATTTTTTTGAAAATTAAGGACTTGCCGCCGCCAATCTCAAATACCACGTTATAAAGGAGACTTTCCTCTACAAGGCCCTTTAGGCCGTTTTTCATACTTTTGCTTTTTTTTATTTTATTTTGTCTTAAAGTTAGTGTTATTTTACAGGTATTAAATCACGAATTGAACTTTAGATTTAATTTTTTTGAAAAATTAAGGACTTGCCGCCGCCAATCTCAAATACCACGTTATAGAGGAGACTTTCCCTACAAGGCCCTTTAGGCCGTTTTTCATACTTTTGCTTTTTTTTTATTTTATTTCGTCTTAAAGTTAGTGTTATTTTACAGGTATTAAATCACGAATTGAACTTTAGATTTAATTTTTTTGAAAATTAAGGACTTGCCGCCGCCAATCTCAAATACCACGTTATAGAGGAGACTTTCCCCTACAAGGCCCTTTAGGCCGTTTTTCATACTTTTGCTTTTTTTTATTTTATTTCGTCTTAAAGTTAGTGTTATTTTACAGGTATTAAATCACGAATTGAACTTTAGATTTAATTTTTTTGAAAAATTAAGGACTTGCCGCCGCCAATCTCAAATACCACGTTATAAAGGAGACCTTCCTCTACAAGGCCCTTTAGGCCGTTTTTCATACTTTTGCTTTTTTTTATTTTATTTCGTCTTAAAGTTAGTGTTATTTTACAGGTATTAAATCACGAATTGAACTTTAGATTTAATTTTTTTTTGAAAAATTAAGGACTTGCCGCCGCCAATCTCAAATACCACGTTATAAAGGAGACCTTCCTCTACAAGGCCCTTTAGGCCGTTTTTCATACTTTTGCTTTTTTTTTTTTATTTCGTCTTAAAGTTAGTGTTATTTTACAGGTATTAAATCACGAATTGAACTTTAGATTTAATTTTTTTGAAAAATTAAGGACTTGCCGCCGCCAATCTCAAATACCACGTTATAGAGGAGACTTTCCTCTACAAGGCCCTTTAGGCCGTTTTTCATACTTTTGCTTTTTTTTTTATTTTATTTCGTCTTAAAGTTAGTGTTATTTTACAGGTATTAAATCACGAATTGAACTTTAGATTTAATTTTTTTGAAAAATTAAGGACTTGCCGCCGCCAATCTCAAATACCACGTTATAGAGGAGACTTTCCTCTACAAGGCCCTTTAGGCCGTTTTTCATACTTTTGCTTTTTTTTATTTTATTTTGTCTTAAAGTTAGTGTTATTTTACAGGTATTAAATCACGAATTGAACTTTAGATTTAATTTTTTTTGAAAATTAAGGACTTGCCGCCGCCAATCTCAAATACCACGTTATAAAGGAGACTTTTCCTCTACAAGGCCCTTTAGGCCGTTTTTCATACTTTTGCTTTTTTTTGATTTTATTTCGTCTTAAAGTTAGTGTTATTTTACAGGTATTAAATCACGAATTGAACTTTAGATTTAATTTTTTTGAAAAATTAAGGACTTGCCGCCGCCAATCTCAAATACCACGTTATAGAGGAGACTTTCCCTACAAGGCCCTTTAGGCCGTTTTTCATACTTTTGCTTTTTTTTTATTTTATTTCGTCTTAAAGTTAGTGTTATTTTACAGGTATTAAATCACGAATTGAACTTTAGATTTAATTTTTTTGAAAAATTAAGGACTTGCCGCCGCCAATCTCAAATACCACGTTATAGAGGAGACTTTCCCTACAAGGCCCTTTAGGCCGTTTTTCATACTTTTGCTTTTTTTATTTTATTTTGTCTTAAAGTTAGTGTTATTTTACAGGTATTAAATCACGAATTGAACTTTAGATTTAATTTTTTGAAAAATTAAGGACTTGCCGCCGCCAATCTCAAATACCACGTTATAAAGGAGACCTTCCTCTACAAGGCCCTTTAGGCCGTTTTTCATACTTTTGCTTTTTTTATTTTATTTCGTCTTAAAGTTAGTGTTATTTTACAGGTATTAAATCACGAATTGAACTTTAGATTTAATTTTTTTGAAAATTAAGGACTTGCCGCCGCCAATCTCAAATACCACGTTATAAAGGAGACCTTCCTCTACAAGGCCCTTTAGGCCGTTTTTCATACTTTTGCTTTTTTTTGATTTTATTTCGTCTTAAAGTTAGTGTTATTTTACAGGTATTAAATCACGAATTGAACTTTAGATTTAATTTTTTTGAAAAATTAAGGACTTGCCGCCGCCAATCTCAAATACCACGTTATAGAGGAGACTTTCCCTACAAGGCCCTTTAGGCCGTTTTTCATACTTTTGCTTTTTTTGATTTTATTTCGTCTTAAAGTTAGTGTTATTTTACAGGTATTAAATCACGAATTGAACTTTAGATTTAATTTTTTTTTTGAAAAATTAAGGACTTGCCGCCGCCAATCTCAAATACCACGTTATAGAGGAGACTTTCCTCTACAAGGCCCTTTAGGCCGTTTTTCATACTTTTGCTTTTTTTTATTTTATTTCGTCTTAAAGTTAGTGTTATTTTACAGGTATTAAATCACGAATTGAACTTTAGATTTAATTTTTTTTTTGAAAAATTAAGGACTTGCCGCCGCCAATCTCAAATACCACGTTATAGAGGAGACTTTCCCCTACAAGGCCCTTTAGGCCGTTTTTCATACTTTTGCTTTTTTTTTATTTTATTTTGTCTTAAAGTTAGTGTTATTTTACAGGTATTAAATCACGAATTGAACTTTAGATTTAATTTTTTTTGAAAAATTAAGGACTTGCCGCCGCCAATCTCAAATACCACGTTATAGAGGAGACTTTCCCTACAAGGCCCTTTAGGCCGTTTTTCATACTTTTGCTTTTTTTTATTTTATTTCGTCTTAAAGTTAGTGTTATTTTACAGGTATTAAATCACGAATTGAACTTTAGATTTAATTTTTTTGAAAAATTAAGGACTTGCCGCCGCCAATCTCAAATACCACGTTATAGAGGAGACCTTCCTCTACAAGGCCCTTTAGGCCGTTTTTCATACTTTTGCTTTTTTTTTATTTTATTTTGTCTTAAAGTTAGTGTTATTTTACAGGTATTAAATCACGAATTGAACTTTAGATTTAATTTTTTTGAAAAATTAAGGACTTGCCGCCGCCAATCTCAAATACCACGTTATAGAGGAGACTTTCCCCTACAAGGCCCTTTAGGCCGTTTTTCATACTTTTGCTTTTTTTGATTTTATTTCGTCTTAAAGTTAGTGTTATTTTACAGGTATTAAATCACGAATTGAACTTTAGATTTAATTTTTTTTGAAAATTAAGGACTTGCCGCCGCCAATCTCAAATACCACGTTATAAAGGAGACTTTCCCTACAAGGCCCTTTAGGCCGTTTTTCATACTTTTGCTTTTTTTTATTTTATTTCGTCTTAAAGTTAGTGTTATTTTACAGGTATTAAATCACGAATTGAACTTTAGATTTAATTTTTTTTGAAAAATTAAGGACTTGCCGCCGCCAATCTCAAATACCACGTTATAAAGGAGACCTTCCTCTACAAGGCCCTTTAGGCCGTTTTTCATACTTTTGCTTTTTTTTTATTTTATTTTGTCTTAAAGTTAGTGTTATTTTACAGGTATTAAATCACGAATTGAACTTTAGATTTAATTTTTTTGAAAAATTAAGGACTTGCCGCCGCCAATCTCAAATACCACGTTATAGAGGAGACTTTCCCTACAAGGCCCTTTAGGCCGTTTTTCATACTTTTGCTTTTTTTATTTTATTTCGTCTTAAAGTTAGTGTTATTTTACAGGTATTAAATCACGAATTGAACTTTAGATTTAATTTTTTTTGAAAATTAAGGACTTGCCGCCGCCAATCTCAAATACCACGTTATAAAGGAGACCTTCCTCTACAAGGCCCTTTAGGCCGTTTTTCATACTTTTGCTTTTTTTTTTATTTTATTTTGTCTTAAAGTTAGTGTTATTTTACAGGTATTAAATCACGAATTGAACTTTAGATTTAATTTTTTTTTTGAAAAATTAAGGACTTGCCGCCGCCAATCTCAAATACCACGTTATAGAGGAGACTTTCCCCTACAAGGCCCTTTAGGCCGTTTTTCATACTTTTGCTTTTTTTGATTTTATTTCGTCTTAAAGTTAGTGTTATTTTACAGGTATTAAATCACGAATTGAACTTTAGATTTAATTTTTTTGAAAAATTAAGGACTTGCCGCCGCCAATCTCAAATACCACGTTATAGAGGAGACTTTCCCCTACAAGGCCCTTTAGGCCGTTTTTCATACTTTTGCTTTTTTTTGATTTTATTTCGTCTTAAAGTTAGTGTTATTTTACAGGTATTAAATCACGAATTGAACTTTAGATTTAATTTTTTTTGAAAAATTAAGGACTTGCCGCCGCCAATCTCAAATACCACGTTATAGAGGAGACTTTCCTCTACAAGGCCCTTTAGGCCGTTTTTCATACTTTTGCTTTTTTTTATTTTATTTTGTCTTAAAGTTAGTGTTATTTTACAGGTATTAAATCACGAATTGAACTTTAGATTTAATTTTTTTGAAAATTAAGGACTTGCCGCCGCCAATCTCAAATACCACGTTATAGAGGAGACCTTCCTCTACAAGGCCCTTTAGGCCGTTTTTCATACTTTTGCTTTTTTTGATTTTATTTCGTCTTAAAGTTAGTGTTATTTTACAGGTATTAAATCACGAATTGAACTTTAGATTTAATTTTTTTGAAAAATTAAGGACTTGCCGCCGCCAATCTCAAATACCACGTTATAGAGGAGACTTTCCCCTACAAGGCCCTTTAGGCCGTTTTTCATACTTTTGCTTTTTTTTTATTTTATTTCGTCTTAAAGTTAGTGTTATTTTACAGGTATTAAATCACGAATTGAACTTTAGATTTAATTTTTTTGAAAAATTAAGGACTTGCCGCCGCCAATCTCAAATACCACGTTATAAAGGAGACTTTCCTCTACAAGGCCCTTTAGGCCGTTTTTCATACTTTTGCTTTTTTTTATTTTATTTCGTCTTAAAGTTAGTGTTATTTTACAGGTATTAAATCACGAATTGAACTTTAGATTTAATTTTTTTTGAAAAATTAAGGACTTGCCGCCGCCAATCTCAAATACCACGTTATAGAGGAGACTTTCCCCTACAAGGCCCTTTAGGCCGTTTTTCATACTTTTGCTTTTTTTTTATTTTATTTCGTCTTAAAGTTAGTGTTATTTTACAGGTATTAAATCACGAATTGAACTTTAGATTTAATTTTTTTGAAAAATTAAGGACTTGCCGCCGCCAATCTCAAATACCACGTTATAGAGGAGACTTTCCTCTACAAGGCCCTTTAGGCCGTTTTTCATACTTTTGCTTTTTTTGATTTTATTTCGTCTTAAAGTTAGTGTTATTTTACAGGTATTAAATCACGAATTGAACTTTAGATTTAATTTTTTTTGAAAAATTAAGGACTTGCCGCCGCCAATCTCAAATACCACGTTATAGAGGAGACTTTCCCTACAAGGCCCTTTAGGCCGTTTTTCATACTTTTGCTTTTTTTTTATTTTATTTCGTCTTAAAGTTAGTGTTATTTTACAGGTATTAAATCACGAATTGAACTTTAGATTTAATTTTTTTTGAAAAATTAAGGACTTGCCGCCGCCAATCTCAAATACCACGTTATAGAGGAGACTTTCCCTACAAGGCCCTTTAGGCCGTTTTTCATACTTTTGCTTTTTTTTATTTTATTTTGTCTTAAAGTTAGTGTTATTTTACAGGTATTAAATCACGAATTGAACTTTAGATTTAATTTTTTTTGAAAAATTAAGGACTTGCCGCCGCCAATCTCAAATACCACGTTATAGAGGAGACTTTCCCCTACAAGGCCCTTTAGGCCGTTTTTCATACTTTTGCTTTTTTTTATTTTATTTCGTCTTAAAGTTAGTGTTATTTTACAGGTATTAAATCACGAATTGAACTTTAGATTTAATTTTTTTGAAAAATTAAGGACTTGCCGCCGCCAATCTCAAATACCACGTTATAGAGGAGACTTTCCCCTACAAGGCCCTTTAGGCCGTTTTTCATACTTTTGCTTTTTTTTATTTTATTTCGTCTTAAAGTTAGTGTTATTTTACAGGTATTAAATCACAAATTGAACTTTAGATTTAATTTTTTTGAAAAATTAAGGACTTGCCGCCGCCAATCTCAAATACCACGTTATAGAGGAGACTTTCCCCTACAAGGCCCTTTAGGCCGTTTTTCATACTTTTGCTTTTTTTTTTATTTTATTTCGTCTTAAAGTTAGTGTTATTTTACAGGTATTAAATCACGAATTGAACTTTAGATTTAATTTTTTTGAAAAATTAAGGACTTGCCGCCGCCAATCTCAAATACCACGTTATAGAGGAGACTTTCCCTACAAGGCCCTTTAGGCCGTTTTTCATACTTTTGCTTTTTTTGATTTTATTTCGTCTTAAAGTTAGTGTTATTTTACAGGTATTAAATCACGAATTGAACTTTAGATTTAATTTTTTTGAAAAATTAAGGACTTGCCGCCGCCAATCTCAAATACCACGTTATAGAGGAGACTTTCCCTACAAGGCCCTTTAGGCCGTTTTTCATACTTTTGCTTTTTTTTATTTTATTTTGTCTTAAAGTTAGTGTTATTTTACAGGTATTAAATCACGAATTGAACTTTAGATTTAATTTTTTTTTTGAAAAATTAAGGACTTGCCGCCGCCAATCTCAAATACCACGTTATAGAGGAGACTTTCCCTACAAGGCCCTTTAGGCCGTTTTTCATACTTTTGCTTTTTTTTTATTTTATTTTGTCTTAAAGTTAGTGTTATTTTACAGGTATTAAATCACGAATTGAACTTTAGATTTAATTTTTTTTTTGAAAAATTAAGGACTTGCCGCCGCCAATCTCAAATACCACGTTATAGAGGAGACTTTCCCCTACAAGGCCCTTTAGGCCGTTTTTCATACTTTTGCTTTTTTTTGATTTTATTTTGTCTTAAAGTTAGTGTTATTTTACAGGTATTAAATCACGAATTGAACTTTAGATTTAATTTTTTTTTTGAAAAATTAAGGACTTGCCGCCGCCAATCTCAAATACCACGTTATAGAGGAGACTTTCCTCTACAAGGCCCTTTAGGCCGTTTTTCATACTTTTGCTTTTTTTTTATTTTATTTTGTCTTAAAGTTAGTGTTATTTTACAGGTATTAAATCACGAATTGAACTTTAGATTTAATTTTTTTTGAAAAATTAAGGACTTGCCGCCGCCAATCTCAAATACCACGTTATAGAGGAGACTTTCCCCTACAAGGCCCTTTAGGCCGTTTTTCATACTTTTGCTTTTTTTGATTTTATTTCGTCTTAAAGTTAGTGTTATTTTACAGGTATTAAATCAAGAATTGAACTTTAGATTTAATTTTTTTTGAAAAATTAAGGACTTGCCGCCGCCAATCTCAAATACCACGTTATAGAGGAGACTTTCCCCTACAAGGCCCTTAAGGCCGTTTTTCATACTTTTGCTTTTTTTTGATTTTATTTCGTCTTAAAGTTAGTGTTATTTTACAGGTATTAAATCACGAATTGAACTTTAGATTTAATTTTTTTGAAAAATTAAGGACTTGCCGCCGCCAATCTCAAATACCACGTTATAAAGGAGACCTTCCCTACAAGGCCCTTTAGGCCGTTTTTCATACTTTTGCTTTTTTTTTATTTTATTTTGTCTTAAAGTTAGTGTTATTTTACAGGTATTAAATCACGAATTGAACTTTAGATTTAATTTTTTTTTTGAAAAATTAAGGACTTGCCGCCGCCAATCTCAAATACCACGTTATAGAGGAGACTTTCCCCTACAAGGCCCTTAAGGCCGTTTTTCATACTTTTGCTTTTTTTTTATTTTATTTCGTCTTAAAGTTAGTGTTATTTTACAGGTATTAAATCACGAATTGAACTTTAGATTTAATTTTTTTTTGAAAAATTAAGGACTTGCCGCCGCCAATCTCAAATACCACGTTATAGAGGAGACTTTCCCCTACAAGGCCCTTTAGGCCGTTTTTCATACTTTTGCTTTTTTTTATTTTATTTTGTCTTAAAGTTAGTGTTATTTTACAGGTATTAAATCACGAATTGAACTTTAGATTTAATTTTTTTTTGAAAAATTAAGGACTTGCCGCCGCCAATCTCAAATACCACGTTATAAAGGAGACCTTCCTCTACAAGGCCCTTTAGGCCGTTTTTCATACTTTTGCTTTTTTTTATTTTATTTTGTCTTAAAGTTAGTGTTATTTTACAGGTATTAAATCACAATTGAACTTTAGATTTAATTTTTTTGAAAAATTAAGGACTTGCCGCCGCCAATCTCAAATACCACGTTATAAAGGAGACCTTCTCCTACAAGGCCCTTTAGGCCGTTTTTCATACTTTTGCTTTTTTTTGATTTTATTTCGTCTTAAAGTTAGTGTTATTTTACAGGTATTAAATCACGAATTGAACTTTAGATTTAATTTTTTTGAAAAATTAAGGACTTGCCGCCGCCAATCTCAAATACCACGTTATAGAGGAGACTTTCCCCTACAAGGCCCTTTAGGCCGTTTTTCATACTTTTGCTTTTTTTTTATTTTATTTCGTCTTAAAGTTAGTGTTATTTTACAGGTATTAAATCACGAATTGAACTTTAGATTTAATTTTTTTTGAAAAATTAAGGACTTGCCGCCGCCAATCTCAAATACCACGTTATAAAGGAGACCTTCCTCTACAAGGCCCTTTAGGCCATTTTTCATACTTTTGCTTTTTTTTGATTTTATTTCGTCTTAAAGTTAGTGTTATTTTACAGGTATTAAATCACGAATTGAACTTTAGATTTAATTTTTTTTTGAAAAATTAAGGACTTGCCGCCGCCAATCTCAAATACCACGTTATAGAGGAGACTTTCCCCTACAAGGCCCTTTAGGCCGTTTTTCATACTTTTGCTTTTTTTTTTTTATTTCGTCTTAAAGTTAGTGTTATTTTACAGGTATTAAATCACGAATTGAACTTTAGATTTAATTTTTTTGAAAAATTAAGGACTTGCCGCCGCCAATCTCAAATACCACGTTATAGAGGAGACTTTCCTCTACAAGGCCCTTTAGGCCGTTTTTCATACTTTTGCTTTTTTTTTTATTTTATTTCGTCTTAAAGTTAGTGTTATTTTACAGGTATTAAATCACGAATTGAACTTTAGATTTAATTTTTTTTGAAAAATTAAGGACTTGCCGCCGCCAATCTCAAATACCACGTTATAGAGGAGACTTTCCCTACAAGGCCCTTTAGGCCGTTTTTCATACTTTTGCTTTTTTTTATTTTATTTCGTCTTAAAGTTAGTGTTATTTTACAGGTATTAAATCACGAATTGAACTTTAGATTTAATTTTTTTTGAAAATTAAGGACTTGCCGCCGCCAATCTCAAATACCACGTTATAGAGGAGACTTTCCCTACAAGGCCCTTTAGGCCGTTTTTCATACTTTTGCTTTTTTTTTATTTTATTTCGTCTTAAAGTTAGTGTTATTTTACAGGTATTAAATCACGAATTGAACTTTAGATTTAATTTTTTTGAAAAATTAAGGACTTGCCGCCGCCAATCTCAAATACCACGTTATAGAGGAGACTTTCCCCTACAAGGCCCTTTAGGCCGTTTTTCATACTTTTGCTTTTTTTTTATTTTATTTTGTCTTAAAGTTAGTGTTATTTTACAGGTATTAAATCACGAATTGAACTTTAGATTTAATTTTTTTTGAAAATTAAGGACTTGCCGCCGCCAATCTCAAATACCACGTTATAGAGGAGACTTTCCCTACAAGGCCCTTTAGGCCGTTTTTCATACTTTTGCTTTTTTTTATTTTATTTTGTCTTAAAGTTAGTGTTATTTTACAGGTATTAAATCACGAATTGAACTTTAGATTTAATTTTTTTGAAAAATTAAGGACTTGCCGCCGCCAATCTCAAATACCACGTTATAGAGGAGACTTTCCCTACAAGGCCCTTTAGGCCGTTTTTCATACTTTTGCTTTTTTTTATTTTATTTCGTCTTAAAGTTAGTGTTATTTTACAGGTATTAAATCACGAATTGAACTTTAGATTTAATTTTTTTTGAAAAATTAAGGACTTGCCGCCGCCAATCTCAAATACCACGTTATAGAGGAGACTTTCCCTACAAGGCCCTTTAGGCCGTTTTTCATACTTTTGCTTTTTTTGATTTTATTTCGTCTTAAAGTTAGTGTTATTTTACAGGTATTAAATCACAAATTGAACTTTAGATTTAATTTTTTTGAAAAATTAAGGACTTGCCGCCGCCAATCTCAAATACCACGTTATAGAGGAGACTTTCCCCTACAAGGCCCTTAAGGCCGTTTTTCATACTTTTGCTTTTTTTATTTTATTTCGTCTTAAAGTTAGTGTTATTTTACAGGTATTAAATCACGAATTGAACTTTAGATTTAATTTTTTTTTTGAAAAATTAAGGACTTGCCGCCGCCAATCTCAAATACCGCGTTATAGAGGAGACTTTCCCCTACAAGGCCCTTTAGGCCGTTTTTCATACTTTTGCTTTTTTTGATTTTATTTCGTCTTAAAGTTAGTGTTATTTTACAGGTATTAAATCACGAATTGAACTTTAGATTTAATTTTTTTGAAAAATTAAGGACTTGCCGCCGCCAATCTCAAATACCACGTTATAGAGGAGACTTTCCCTACAAGGCCCTTTAGGCCGTTTTTCATACTTTTGCTTTTTTTTATTTTATTTCGTCTTAAAGTTAGTGTTATTTTACAGGTATTAAATCACGAATTGAACTTTAGATTTAATTTTTTTGAAAAATTAAGGACTTGCCGCCGCCAATCTCAAATACCACGTTATAGAGGAGACTTTCCTCTACAAGGCCCTTAAGGCCGTTTTTCATACTTTTGCTTTTTTTTATTTTATTTTGTCTTAAAGTTAGTGTTATTTTACAGGTATTAAATCACGAATTGAACTTTAGATTTAATTTTTTTTTGAAAAATTAAGGACTTGCCGCCGCCAATCTCAAATACCACGTTATAGAGGAGACTTTCCCCTACAAGGCCCTTTAGGCCGTTTTTCATACTTTTGCTTTTTTTTGATTTTATTTCGTCTTAAAGTTAGTGTTATTTTACAGGTATTAAATCAAGAATTGAACTTTAGATTTAATTTTTTTTGAAAAATTAAGGACTTGCCGCCGCCAATCTCAAATACCACGTTATAGAGGAGACTTTCCCCTACAAGGCCCTTAAGGCCGTTTTTCATACTTTTGCTTTTTTTTTATTTTATTTCGTCTTAAAGTTAGTGTTATTTTACAGGTATTAAATCACGAATTGAACTTTAGATTTAATTTTTTTTTGAAAAATTAAGGACTTGCCGCCGCCAATCTCAAATACCACGTTATAGAGGAGACTTTCCTCTACAAGGCCCTTTAGGCCGTTTTTCATACTTTTGCTTTTTTTTATTTTATTTCGTCTTAAAGTTAGTGTTATTTTACAGGTATTAAATCACGAATTGAACTTTAGATTTAATTTTTTTTTGAAAAATTAAGGACTTGCCGCCGCCAATCTCAAATACCACGTTATAGAGGAGACTTTCCCCTACAAGGCCCTTTAGGCCGTTTTTCATACTTTTGCTTTTTTTTTTTATTTTATTCGTCTTAAAGTTAGTGTTATTTTACAGGTATTAAATCACGAATTGAACTTTAGATTTAATTTTTTTGAAAAATTAAGGACTTGCCGCCGCCAATCTCAAATACCACGTTATAGAGGAGACTTTCCTCTACAAGGCCCTTTAGGCCGTTTTTCATACTTTTGCTTTTTTTTATTTTATTTCGTCTTAAAGTTAGTGTTATTTTACAGGTATTAAATCACAAATTGAACTTTAGATTTAATTTTTTTGAAAAATTAAGGACTTGCCGCCGCCAATCTCAAATACCACGTTATAGAGGAGACTTTCCCCTACAAGGCCCTTTAGGCCGTTTTTCATACTTTTGCTTTTTTTATTTTATTTTGTCTTAAAGTTAGTGTTATTTTACAGGTATTAAATCACGAATTGAACTTTAGATTTAATTTTTTTGAAAAATTAAGGACTTGCCGCCGCCAATCTCAAATACCACGTTATAAAGGAGACCTTCCTCTACAAGGCCCTTTAGGCCGTTTTTCATACTTTTGCTTTTTTTTGATTTTATTTCGTCTTAAAGTTAGTGTTATTTTACAGGTATTAAATCACAAATTGAACTTTAGATTTAATTTTTTTTGAAAAATTAAGGACTTGCCGCCGCCAATCTCAAATACCACGTTATAGAGGAGACTTTCCCTACAAGGCCCTTTAGGCCGTTTTTCATACTTTTGCTTTTTTATTTTATTTCGTCTTAAAGTTAGTGTTATTTTACAGGTATTAAATCACGAATTGAACTTTAGATTTAATTTTTTTGAAAAATTAAGGACTTGCCGCCGCCAATCTCAAATACCACGTTATAAAGGAGACCTTCCTCTACAAGGCCCTTTAGGCCGTTTTTCATACTTTTGCTTTTTTTTTATTTTATTTCGTCTTAAAGTTAGTGTTATTTTACAGGTATTAAATCACGAATTGAACTTTAGATTTAATTTTTTTGAAAATTAAGGACTTGCCGCCGCCAATCTCAAATACCACGTTATAGAGGAGACTTTTCCCTACAAGGCCCTTTAGGCCGTTTTTCATACTTTTGCTTTTTTTTATTTTATTTCGTCTTAAAGTTAGTGTTATTTTACAGGTATTAAATCACGAATTGAACTTTAGATTTAATTTTTTTGAAAAATTAAGGACTTGCCGCCGCCAATCTCAAATACCACGTTATAGAGGAGACTTTCCCTACAAGGCCCTTTAGGCCGTTTTTCATACTTTTGCTTTTTTTTTATTTTATTTCGTCTTAAAGTTAGTGTTATTTTACAGGTATTAAATCACGAATTGAACTTTAGATTTAATTTTTTTGAAAAATTAAGGACTTGCCGCCGCCAATCTCAAATACCACGTTATAGAGGAGACTTTCCCCTACAAGGCCCTTTAGGCCGTTTTTCATACTTTTGCTTTTTTTTATTTTATTTCGTCTTAAAGTTAGTGTTATTTTACAGGTATTAAATCACGAATTGAACTTTAGATTTAATTTTTTTTGAAAAATTAAGGACTTGCCGCCGCCAATCTCAAATACCACGTTATAGAGGAGACTTTCCCCTACAAGGCCCTTTAGGCCGTTTTTCATACTTTTGCTTTTTTTTGATTTTATTTCGTCTTAAAGTTAGTGTTATTTTACAGGTATTAAATCACGAATTGAACTTTAGATTTAATTTTTTTGAAAAATTAAGGACTTGCCGCCGCCAATCTCAAATACCACGTTATAGAGGAGACTTTCCCTACAAGGCCCTTTAGGCCGTTTTTCATACTTTTGCTTTTTTTATTTTATTTTGTCTTAAAGTTAGTGTTATTTTACAGGTATTAAATCACGAATTGAACTTTAGATTTAATTTTTTTTGGAAAAATTAAGGACTTGCCGCCGCCAATCTCAAATACCACGTTATAAAGGAGACCTTTCTCTACAAGGCCCTTTAGGCCGTTTTTCATACTTTTGCTTTTTTTTGATTTTATTTCGTCTTAAAGTTAGTGTTATTTTACAGGTATTAAATCACGAATTGAACTTTAGATTTAATTTTTTTTTTGAAAAATTAAGGACTTGCCGCCGCCAATCTCAAATACCACGTTATAGAGGAGACTTTCCCCTACAAGGCCCTTTAGGCCGTTTTTCATACTTTTGCTTTTTTTGATTTTATTTCGTCTTAAAGTTAGTGTTATTTTACAGGTATTAAATCACGAATTGAACTTTAGATTTAATTTTTTTTTGAAAAATTAAGGACTTGCCGCCGCCAATCTCAAATACCACGTTATAAAGGAGACTTTCCTCTACAAGGCCCTTTAGGCCGTTTTTCATACTTTTGCTTTTTTTATTTTATTTCGTCTTAAAGTTAGTGTTATTTTACAGGTATTAAATCACGAATTGAACTTTAGATTTAATTTTTTTTTGAAAAATTAAGGACTTGCCGCCGCCAATCTCAAATACCACGTTATAGAGGAGACTTTCCCCTACAAGGCCCTTAAGGCCGTTTTTCATACTTTTGCTTTTTTTTATTTTATTTCGTCTTAAAGTTAGTGTTATTTTACAGGTATTAAATCACGAATTGAACTTTAGATTTAATTTTTTTGAAAAATTAAGGACTTGCCGCCGCCAATCTCAAATACCACGTTATAGAGGAGACTTTCCTCTACAAGGCCCTTTAGGCCGTTTTTCATACTTTTGCTTTTTTTTTGATTTTATTTCGTCTTAAAGTTAGTGTTATTTTACAGGTATTAAATCACGAATTGAACTTTAGATTTAATTTTTTTGAAAAATTAAGGACTTGCCGCCGCCAATCTCAAATACCACGTTATAGAGGAGACTTTCCCCTACAAGGCCCTTTAGGCCGTTTTTCATACTTTTGCTTTTTTTTTATTTTATTTCGTCTTAAAGTTAGTGTTATTTTACAGGTATTAAATCACGAATTGAACTTTAGATTTAATTTTTTTGAAAATTAAGGACTTGCCGCCGCCAATCTCAAATACCACGTTATAAAGGAGACCTTCCTCTACAAGGCCCTTTAGGCCGTTTTTCACACTTTTGCTTTTTTTTTATTTTATTTTGTCTTAAAGTTAGTGTTATTTTACAGGTATTAAATCACGAATTGAACTTTAGATTTAATTTTTTTGAAAAATTAAGGACTTGCTGCCGCCAATCTCAAATACCACGTTATAGAGGAGACCTTCCTCTACAAGGCCCTTTAGGCCGTTTTTCATACTTTTGCTTTTTTTGATTTTATTTCGTCTTAAAGTTAGTGTTATTTTACAGGTATTAAATCACGAATTGAACTTTAGATTTAATTTTTTTTGAAAATTAAGGACTTGCCGCCGCCAATCTCAAATACCACGTTATAGAGGAGACTTTCCCTACAAGGCCCTTAAGGCCGTTTTTCATACTTTTGCTTTTTTTTTATTTTATTTCGTCTTAAAGTTAGTGTTATTTTACAGGTATTAAATCACGAATTGAACTTTAGATTTAATTTTTTTTGAAAAATTAAGGACTTGCCGCCGCCAATCTCAAATACCACGTTATAGAGGAGACCTTCCCCTACAAGGCCCTTAAGGCCGTTTTTCATACTTTTGCTTTTTTTTATTTTATTTCGTCTTAAAGTTAGTGTTATTTTACAGGTATTAAATCACGAATTGAACTTTAGATTTAATTTTTTTGAAAAATTAAGGACTTGCCGCCGCCAATCTCAAATACCACGTTATAAAGGAGACCTTCCTCTACAAGGCCCTTTAGGCCATTTTTCATACTTTTGCTTTTTTTTTGATTTTATTTCGTCTTAAAGTTAGTGTTATTTTACAGGTATTAAATCAAGAATTGAACTTTAGATTTAATTTTTTTTTGAAAAATTAAGGACTTGCCGCCGCCAATCTCAAATACCACGTTATAGAGGAGACTTTCCCTACAAGGCCCTTTAGGCCGTTTTTCATACTTTTGCTTTTTTTTATTTTATTTCGTCTTAAAGTTAGTGTTATTTTACAGGTATTAAATCACGAATTGAACTTTAGATTTAATTTTTTTTGAAAAATTAAGGACTTGCCGCCGCCAATCTCAAATACCACGTTATAAAGGAGACCTTCCTCTACAAGGCCCTTTAGGCCATTTTTCATACTTTTGCTTTTTTTTATTTTATTTCGTCTTAAAGTTAGTGTTATTTTACAGGTATTAAATCACGAATTGAACTTTAGATTTAATTTTTTTGAAAATTAAGGACTTGCCGCCGCCAATCTCAAATACCACGTTATAGAGGAGACTTTCCCCTACAAGGCCCTTAAGGCCGTTTTTCATACTTTTGCTTTTTTTATTTTATTTTGTCTTAAAGTTAGTGTTATTTTACAGGTATTAAATCACGAATTGAACTTTAGATTTAATTTTTTTGAAAAATTAAGGACTTGCCGCCGCCAATCTCAAATACCACGTTATAGAGGAGACTTTCCCTACAAGGCCCTTTAGGCCGTTTTTCATACTTTTGCTTTTTTTGATTTTATTTTGTCTTAAAGTTAGTGTTATTTTACAGGTATTAAATCACGAATTGAACTTTAGATTTAATTTTTTTGAAAAATTAAGGACTTGCCGCCGCCAATCTCAAATACCACGTTATAGAGGAGACTTTCCCTACAAGGCCCTTAAGGCCGTTTTTCATACTTTTGCTTTTTTTTATTTTATTTCGTCTTAAAGTTAGTGTTATTTTACAGGTATTAAATCACGAATTGAACTTTAGATTTAATTTTTTTTTTTTTTTTTTTTTTTTTTTTTTTGAAAAATTAAGGACTTGCCGCCGCCAATCTCAAATACCACGTTATAGAGGAGACTTTCCCTACAAGGCCCTTTAGGCCGTTTTTCATACTTTTGCTTTTTTTTATTTTATTTTGTCTTAAAGTTAGTGTTATTTTACAGGTATTAAATCACGAATTGAACTTTAGATTTAATTTTTTTGAAAAATTAAGGACTTGCCGCCGCCAATCTCAAATACCACGTTATAGAGGAGACTTTCTCCCTACAAGGCCCTTTAGGCCGTTTTTCATACTTTTGCTTTTTTTTATTTTATTTCGTCTTAAAGTTAGTGTTATTTTACAGGTATTAAATCACGAATTGAACTTTAGATTTAATTTTTTTTGAAAAATTAAGGACTTGCCGCCGCCAATCTCAAATACCACGTTATAGAGGAGACTTTCCCCTACAAGGCCCTTAAGGCCGTTTTTCATACTTTTGCTTTTTTTATTTTATTTCGTCTTAAAGTTAGTGTTATTTTACAGGTATTAAATCACGAATTGAACTTTAGATTTAATTTTTTTGAAAAATTAAGGACTTGCCGCCGCCAATCTCAAATACCACGTTATAGAGGAGACTTTCCCCTACAAGGCCCTTAAGGCCGTTTTTCATACTTTTCCTTTTTTTATTTTATTTCGTCTTAAAGTTAGTGTTATTTTACAGGTATTAAATCACGAATTGAACTTTAGATTTAATTTTTTTGAAAAATTAAGGACTTGCCGCCGCCAATCTCAAATACCACGTTATAGAGGAGACTTTCCCCTACAAGGCCCTTAAGGCCGTTTTTCATACTTTTCCTTTTTTTTTGATTTTATTTCGTCTTAAAGTTAGTGTTATTTTACAGGTATTAAATCACGAATTGAACTTTAGATTTAATTTTTTTTGAAAAATTAAGGACTTGCCGCCGCCAATCTCAAATACCACGTTATAGAGGAGACTTTCCCTACAAGGCCCTTTAGGCCGTTTTTCATACTTTTGCTTTTTTTATTTTATTTCGTCTTAAAGTTAGTGTTATTTTACAGGTATTAAATCACGAATTGAACTTTAGATTTAATTTTTTTTGAAAAATTAAGGACTTGCCGCCGCCAATCTCAAATACCACGTTATAGAGGAGACTTTCCCCTACAAGGCCCTTTAGGCCGTTTTTCATACTTTTGCTTTTTTTATTTTATTTTGTCTTAAAGTTAGTGTTATTTTACAGGTATTAAATCACGAATTGAACTTTAGATTTAATTTTTTTGAAAAATTAAGGACTTGCCGCCGCCAATCTCAAATACCACGTTATAGAGGAGACTTTCCCCTACAAGGCCCTTTAGGCCGTTTTTCATACTTTTGCTTTTTTTTTATTTTATTTCGTCTTAAAGTTAGTGTTATTTTACAGGTATTAAATCACGAATTGAACTTTAGATTTAATTTTTTTGAAAAATTAAGGACTTGCCGCCGCCAATCTCAAATACCACGTTATAGAGGAGACTTTCCCCTACAAGGCCCTTTAGGCCGTTTTTCATACTTTTGCTTTTTTTTTATTTTATTTCGTCTTAAAGTTAGTGTTATTTTACAGGTATTAAATCACGAATTGAACTTTAGATTTAATTTTTTTGAAAAATTAAGGACTTGCCGCCGCCAATCTCAAATACCACGTTATAGAGGAGACTTTCCCTACAAGGCCCTTTAGGCCGTTTTTCATACTTTTGCTTTTTTTTATTTTATTTTGTCTTAAAGTTAGTGTTATTTTACAGGTATTAAATCACGAATTGAACTTTAGATTTAATTTTTTTGAAAAATTAAGGACTTGCCGCCGCCAATCTCAAATACCACGTTATAGAGGAGACTTTCCCCTACAAGGCCCTTAAGGCCGTTTTTCATACTTTTTTTTTTTTTGATTTTATTTCGTCTTAAAGTTAGTGTTATTTTACAGGTATTAAATCACGAATTGAACTTTAGATTTAATTTTTTTGAAAAATTAAGGACTTGCCGCCGCCAATCTCAAATACCACGTTATAAAGGAGACCTTCCTCTACAAGGCCCTTTAGGCCGTTTTTCATACTTTTGCTTTTTTTTATTTTATTTCGTCTTAAAGTTAGTGTTATTTTACAGGTATTAAATCACGAATTGAACTTTAGATTTAATTTTTTTGAAAATTAAGGACTTGCCGCCGCCAATCTCAAATACCACGTTATAGAGGAGACCTTCCCCTACAAGGCCCTTAAAGCCGTTTTTCATACTTTTGCTATTTTTTTATTTTATTTTGTCTTAAAGTTAGTGTTATTTTACAGGTATTAAATCACGAATTGAACTTTAGATTTAATTTTTTTTGAAAAATTAAGGACTTGCCGCCGCCAATCTCAAATACCACGTTATAGAGGAGACTTTCCCCTACAAGGCCCTTAAGGCCGTTTTTCATACTTTTGCTTTTTTTTTATTTTATTTCGTCTTAAAGTTAGTGTTATTTTACAGGTATTAAATCACGAATTGAACTTTAGATTTAATTTTTTTTTTGAAAAATTAAGGACTTGCCGCCGCCAATCTCAAATACCACGTTATAGAGGAGACTTTCCCCTACAAGGCCCTTTAGGCCGTTTTTCATACTTTTGCTTTTTTTTGATTTTATTTTGTCTTAAAGTTAGTGTTATTTTACAGGTATTAAATCACGAATTGAACTTTAGATTTAATTTTTTTGAAAAATTAAGGACTTGCCGCCGCCAATCTCAAATACCACGTTATAGAGGAGACTTTCCCTACAAGGCCCTTTAGGCCGTTTTTCATACTTTTGCTTTTTTTGATTTTATTTTGTCTTAAAGTTAGTGTTATTTTACAGGTATTAAATCAAGAATTGAACTTTAGATTTAATTTTTTTTTGAAAAATTAAGGACTTGCCGCCGCCAATCTCAAATACCACGTTATAGAGGAGACTTTCCCCTACAAGGCCCTTAAGGCCGTTTTTCATACTTTTGCTTTTTTTTGATTTTATTTCGTCTTAAAGTTAGTGTTATTTTACAGGTATTAAATCACGAATTGAACTTTAGATTTAATTTTTTTGAAAAATTAAGGACTTGCCGCCGCCAATCTCAAATACCACGTTATAAAGGAGACCTTTCCCTACAAGGCCTTTTAGGCCGTTTTTCATACTTTTGCTTTTTTTATTTTATTTTGTCTTAAAGTTAGTGTTATTTTACAGGTATTAAATCACGAATTGAACTTTAGATTTAATTTTTTTGAAAAATTAAGGACTTGCCGCCGCCAATCTCAAATACCACGTTATAGAGGAGACTTTCCCCTACAAGGCCCTTTAGGCCGTTTTTCATACTTTTGCTTTTTTTTGATTTTATTTCGTCTTAAAGTTAGTGTTATTTTACAGGTATTAAATCACGAATTGAACTTTAGATTTAATTTTTTTTTTGAAAAATTAAGGACTTGCCGCCGCCAATCTCAAATACCACGTTATAGAGGAGACTTTCCCCTACAAGGCCCTTTAGGCCGTTTTTCATACTTTTGCTTTTTTTTATTTTATTTTGTCTTAAAGTTAGTGTTATTTTACAGGTATTAAATCACGAATTGAACTTTAGATTTAATTTTTTTTGAAAAATTAAGGACTTGCCGCCGCCAATCTCAAATACCACGTTATAGAGGAGACTTTCCCTACAAGGCCCTTTAGGCCGTTTTTCATACTTTTGCTTTTTTTTGATTTTATTTCGTCTTAAAGTTAGTGTTATTTTACAGGTATTAAATCACGAATTGAACTTTAGATTTAATTTTTTTTGAAAAATTAAGGACTTGCCGCCGCCAATCTCAAATACCACGTTATAGAGGAGACTTTCCCCTACAAGGCCCTTTAGGCCGTTTTTCATACTTTTGCTTTTTTTATTTTATTTCGTCTTAAAGTTAGTGTTATTTTACAGGTATTAAATCACGAATTGAACTTTAGATTTAATTTTTTTTTTGAAAAATTAAGGACTTGCCGCCGCCAATCTCAAATACCACGTTATAGAGGAGACTTTCCCCTACAAGGCCCTTTAGGCCGTTTTTCATACTTTTGCTTTTTTTTATTTTATTTCGTCTTAAAGTTAGTGTTATTTTACAGGTATTAAATCAAGAATTGAACTTTAGATTTAATTTTTTTGAAAAATTAAGGACTTGCCGCCGCCAATCTCAAATACCACGTTATAGAGGAGACTTTCCCTACAAGGCCCTTTAGGCCGTTTTTCATACTTTTGCTTTTTTTGATTTTATTTCGTCTTAAAGTTAGTGTTATTTTACAGGTATTAAATCACGAATTGAACTTTAGATTTAATTTTTTTGAAAAATTAAGGACTTGCCGCCGCCAATCTCAAATACCACGTTATAGAGGAGACTTTCTCCTACAAGGCCCTTAAGGCCGTTTTTCATACTTTTGCTTTTTTTTTATTTTATTTTGTCTTAAAGTTAGTGTTATTTTACAGGTATTAAATCACGAATTGAACTTTAGATTTAATTTTTTTTTTGAAAAATTAAGGACTTGCCGCCGCCAATCTCAAATACCACGTTATAGAGGAGACTTTCCCCTACAAGGCCCTTAAGGCCGTTTTTCATACTTTTGCTTTTTTTTATTTTATTTCGTCTTAAAGTTAGTGTTATTTTACAGGTATTAAATCACGAATTGAACTTTAGATTTAATTTTTTTGAAAAATTAAGGACTTGCCGCCGCCAATCTCAAATACCACGTTATAGAGGAGACTTTCCCCTACAAGGCCCTTTAGGCCGTTTTTCATACTTTTGCTTTTTTTTGATTTTATTTCGTCTTAAAGTTAGTGTTATTTTACAGGTATTAAATCACGAATTGAACTTTAGATTTAATTTTTTTGAAAAATTAAGGACTTGCCGCCGCCAATCTCAAATACCACGTTATAGAGGAGACTTTCCCCTACAAGGCCCTTAAGGCCGTTTTTCATACTTTTGCTTTTTTTTTTTTATTTTGTCTTAAAGTTAGTGTTATTTTACAGGTATTAAATCACGAATTGAACTTTAGATTTAATTTTTTTGAAAAATTAAGGACTTGCCGCCGCCAATCTCAAATACCACGTTATAAAGGAGACCTTCCTCTACAAGGCCCTTTAGGCCGTTTTTCATACTTTTGCTTTTTTTATTTTATTTCGTCTTAAAGTTAGTGTTATTTTACAGGTATTAAATCACAATTGAACTTTAGATTTAATTTTTTTTGAAAAATTAAGGACTTGCCGCCGCCAATCTCAAATACCACGTTATAAAGGAGACCTTCCTCTACAAGGCCCTTTAGGCCGTTTTTCATACTTTTGCTTTTTTTTATTTTATTTCGTCTTAAAGTTAGTGTTATTTTACAGGTATTAAATCACGAATTGAACTTTAGATTTAATTTTTTTTTGAAAAATTAAGGACTTGCCGCCGCCAATCTCAAATACCACGTTATAGAGGAGACTTTCCCCTACAAGGCCCTTAAGGCCGTTTTTCATACTTTTGCTTTTTTTTATTTTATTTCGTCTTAAAGTTAGTGTTATTTTACAGGTATTAAATCACGAATTGAACTTTAGATTTAATTTTTTTTGAAAAATTAAGGACTTGCCGCCGCCAATCTCAAATACCACGTTATAAAGGAGACCTTCTCTACAAGGCCCTTTAGGCCGTTTTTCATACTTTTGCTTTTTTTTATTTTATTTTGTCTTAAAGTTAGTGTTATTTTACAGGTATTAAATCACAATTGAACTTTAGATTTAATTTTTTGAAAAATTAAGGACTTGCCGCCGCCAATCTCAAATACCACGTTATAGAGGAGACCTTCCTCTACAAGGCCCTTTAGGCCGTTTTTCATACTTTTGCTTTTTTTTGATTTTATTTCGTCTTAAAGTTAGTGTTATTTTACAGGTATTAAATCACGAATTGAACTTTAGATTTAATTTTTTTTTGAAAAATTAAGGACTTGCCGCCGCCAATCTCAAATACCACGTTATAGAGGAGACTTTCCCCTACAAGGCCCTTAAGGCCGTTTTTCATACTTTTGCTTTTTTTTTTTTATTTCGTCTTAAAGTTAGTGTTATTTTACAGGTATTAAATCACGAATTGAACTTTAGATTTAATTTTTTTGAAAAATTAAGGACTTGCCGCCGCCAATCTCAAATACCACGTTATAGAGGAGACTTTCCTCTACAAGGCCCTTTAGGCCGTTTTTCATACTTTTGCTTTTTTTTATTTTATTTCGTCTTAAAGTTAGTGTTATTTTACAGGTATTAAATCACGAATTGAACTTTAGATTTAATTTTTTTGAAAAATTAAGGACTTGCCGCCGCCAATCTCAAATACCACGTTATAGAGGAGACTTTCCCTACAAGGCCCTTAAGGCCGTTTTTCATACTTTTGCTTTTTTTATTTTATTTCGTCTTAAAGTTAGTGTTATTTTACAGGTATTAAATCACGAATTGAACTTTAGATTTAATTTTTTTGAAAAATTAAGGACTTGCCGCCGCCAATCTCAAATACCACGTTATAGAGGAGACTTTCCCCTACAAGGCCCTTTAGGCCGTTTTTCATACTTTTGCTTTTTTTATTTTATTTTGTCTTAAAGTTAGTGTTATTTTACAGGTATTAAATCACGAATTGAACTTTAGATTTAATTTTTTTGAAAAATTAAGGACTTGCCGCCGCCAATCTCAAATACCACGTTATAGAGGAGACTTTCCCCTACAAGGCCCTTAAGGCCGTTTTTCATACTTTTGCTTTTTTTTATTTTATTTTGTCTTAAAGTTAGTGTTATTTTACAGGTATTAAATCACGAATTGAACTTTAGATTTAATTTTTTTGAAAAATTAAGGACTTGCCGCCGCCAATCTCAAATACCACGTTATAGAGGAGACTTTCCCCTACAAGGCCCTTTAGGCCGTTTTTCATACTTTTGCTTTTTTTTATTTTATTTCGTCTTAAAGTTAGTGTTATTTTACAGGTATTAAATCACGAATTGAACTTTAGATTTAATTTTTTTTTTGAAAAATTAAGGACTTGCCGCCGCCAATCTCAAATACCACGTTATAGAGGAGACTTTCCCCTACAAGGCCCTTTAGGCCGTTTTTCATACTTTTGCTTTTTTTTATTTTATTTCGTCTTAAAGTTAGTGTTATTTTACAGGTATTAAATCACGAATTGAACTTTAGATTTAATTTTTTTTGAAAAATTAAGGACTTGCCGCCGCCAATCTCAAATACCACGTTATAGAGGAGACTTTCCCTACAAGGCCCTTAAGGCCGTTTTTCATACTTTTGCTTTTTTTGATTTTATTTTGTCTTAAAGTTAGTGTTATTTTACAGGTATTAAATCACGAATTGAACTTTAGATTTAATTTTTTTGAAAAATTAAGGACTTGCCGCCGCCAATCTCAAATACCACGTTATAGAGGAGACTTTCCCTACAAGGCCCTTTAGGCCGTTTTTCATACTTTTGCTTTTTTTTATTTTATTTCGTCTTAAAGTTAGTGTTATTTTACAGGTATTAAATCACGAATTGAACTTTAGATTTAATTTTTTTTGAAAAATTAAGGACTTGCCGCCGCCAATCTCAAATACCACGTTATAGAGGAGACTTTCCCCTACAAGGCCCTTTAGGCCGTTTTTCATACTTTTGCTTTTTTTGATTTTATTTCGTCTTAAAGTTAGTGTTATTTTACAGGTATTAAATCACGAATTGAACTTTAGATTTAATTTTTTTTGAAAAATTAAGGACTTGCCGCCGCCAATCTCAAATACCACGTTATAGAGGAGACTTTCCCCTACAAGGCCCTTTAGGCCGTTTTTCATACTTTTGCTTTTTTTATTTTATTTTGTCTTAAAGTTAGTGTTATTTTACAGGTATTAAATCACGAATTGAACTTTAGATTTAATTTTTTTTGAAAAATTAAGGACTTGCCGCCGCCAATCTCAAATACCACGTTATAGAGGAGACTTTCCCTACAAGGCCCTTTAGGCCGTTTTTCATACTTTTGCTTTTTTTTATTTTATTTTGTCTTAAAGTTAGTGTTATTTTACAGGTATTAAATCACGAATTGAACTTTAGATTTAATTTTTTTGAAAAATTAAGGACTTGCCGCCGCCAATCTCAAATACCACGTTATAGAGGAGACTTTCCCCTACAAGGCCCTTTAAGGCCGTTTTTCATACTTTTGCTTTTTTTATTTTATTTCGTCTTAAAGTTAGTGTTATTTTACAGGTATTAAATCACGAATTGAACTTTAGATTTAATTTTTTTGAAAAATTAAGGACTTGCCGCCGCCAATCTCAAATACCACGTTATAAAGGAGACTTTCCCTACAAGGCCCTTTAGGCCGTTTTTCATACTTTTGCTTTTTTTTATTTTATTTCGTCTTAAAGTTAGTGTTATTTTACAGGTATTAAATCACGAATTGAACTTTAGATTTAATTTTTTTGAAAAATTAAGGACTTGCCGCCGCCAATCTCAAATACCACGTTATAGAGGAGACTTTCCCCTACAAGGCCCTTAAGGCCGTTTTTCATACTTTTGCTTTTTTTATTTTATTTTGTCTTAAAGTTAGTGTTATTTTACAGGTATTAAATCACGAATTGAACTTTAGATTTAATTTTTTTGAAAAATTAAGGACTTGCCGCCGCCAATCTCAAATACCACGTTATAGAGGAGACTTTCCCTACAAGGCCCTTTAGGCCGTTTTTCATACTTTTGCTTTTTTTTATTTTATTTCGTCTTAAAGTTAGTGTTATTTTACAGGTATTAAATCACGAATTGAACTTTAGATTTAATTTTTTTTTGAAAAATTAAGGACTTGCCGCCGCCAATCTCAAATACCACGTTATAGAGGAGACTTTCCCCTACAAGGCCCTTAAGGCCGTTTTTCATACTTTTGCTTTTTTTGATTTTATTTCGTCTTAAAGTTAGTGTTATTTTACAGGTATTAAATCACAAATTGAACTTTAGATTTAATTTTTTTTGAAAAATTAAGGACTTGCCGCCGCCAATCTCAAATACCACGTTATAGAGGAGACTTTCCCCTACAAGGCCCTTTAGGCCGTTTTTCATACTTTTGCTTTTTTTATTTTATTTCGTCTTAAAGTTAGTGTTATTTTACAGGTATTAAATCACGAATTGAACTTTAGATTTAATTTTTTTGAAAAATTAAGGACTTGCCGCCGCCAATCTCAAATACCACGTTATAGAGGAGACTTTCCCCTACAAGGCCCTTTAGGCCGTTTTTCATACTTTTGCTTTTTTTTGATTTTATTTTGTCTTAAAGTTAGTGTTATTTTACAGGTATTAAATCACGAATTGAACTTTAGATTTAATTTTTTTGAAAAATTAAGGACTTGCCGCCGCCAATCTCAAATACCACGTTATAGAGGAGACTTTCCCCTACAAGGCCCTTAAGGCCGTTTTTCATACTTTTGCTTTTTTTTATTTTATTTCGTCTTAAAGTTAGTGTTATTTTACAGGTATTAAATCACGAATTGAACTTTAGATTTAATTTTTTTGAAAAATTAAGGACTTGCCGCCGCCAATCTCAAATACCACGTTATAGAGGAGACTTTCCCTACAAGGCCCTTTAGGCCGTTTTTCATACTTTTGCTTTTTTTATTTTATTTTGTCTTAAAGTTAGTGTTATTTTACAGGTATTAAATCACGAATTGAACTTTAGATTTAATTTTTTTTTGAAAAATTAAGGACTTGCCGCCGCCAATCTCAAATACCACGTTATAGAGGAGACTTTCCCCTACAAGGCCCTTAAGGCCGTTTTTCATACTTTTGCTTTTTTTTGATTTTATTTCGTCTTAAAGTTAGTGTTATTTTACAGGTATTAAATCACGAATTGAACTTTAGATTTAATTTTTTTGAAAAATTAAGGACTTGCCGCCGCCAATCTCAAATACCACGTTATAGAGGAGACTTTCCCCTACAAGGTCCTTTAGGCCGTTTTTCATACTTTTGCTTTTTTTTATTTTATTTTGTCTTAAAGTTAGTGTTATTTTACAGGTATTAAATCACGAATTGAACTTTAGATTTAATTTTTTTGAAAAATTAAGGACTTGCCGCCGCCAATCTCAAATACCACGTTATAGAGGAGACTTTCCCTACAAGGCCCTTTAGGCCGTTTTTCATACTTTTGCTTTTTTTTATTTTATTTCGTCTTAAAGTTAGTGTTATTTTACAGGTATTAAATCACGAATTGAACTTTAGATTTAATTTTTTTTGAAAAATTAAGGACTTGCCGCCGCCAATCTCAAATACCACGTTATAGAGGAGACTTTCCCCTACAAGGCCCTTAAGGCCGTTTTTCATACTTTTGCTTTTTTTATTTTATTTCGTCTTAAAGTTAGTGTTATTTTACAGGTATTAAATCACGAATTGAACTTTAGATTTAATTTTTTTTGAAAAATTAAGGACTTGCCGCCGCCAATCTCAAATACCACGTTATAAAGGAGACCTTCCTCTACAAGGCCCTTTAGGCCGTTTTTCACACTTTTGCTTTTTTTTATTTTATTTTGTCTTAAAGTTAGTGTTATTTTACAGGTATTAAATCACGAATTGAACTTTAGATTTAATTTTTTTGAAAAATTAAGGACTTGCCGCCGCCAATCTCAAATACCACGTTATAAAGGAGACTTTCCTCTACAAGGCCCTTTAAGGCCGTTTTTCATACTTTTCCTTTTTTTTGATTTTATTTCGTCTTAAAGTTAGTGTTATTTTACAGGTATTAAATCAAGAATTGAACTTTAGATTTAATTTTTTTTTGAAAAATTAAGGACTTGCCGCCGCCAATCTCAAATACCACGTTATAGAGGAGACTTTCCCCTACAAGGCCCTTAAGGCCGTTTTTCATACTTTTGCTTTTTTTTTTATTTTATTTCGTCTTAAAGTTAGTGTTATTTTACAGGTATTAAATCACGAATTGAACTTTAGATTTAATTTTTTTTTGAAAAATTAAGGACTTGCCGCCGCCAATCTCAAATACCACGTTATAAAGGAGACCTTTCCCTACAAGGCCCTTTAGGCCGTTTTTCATACTTTTGCTTTTTTTTTATTTTATTTCGTCTTAAAGTTAGTGTTATTTTACAGGTATTAAATCACGAATTGAACTTTAGATTTAATTTTTTTTTGAAAAATTAAGGACTTGCCGCCGCCAATCTCAAATACCACGTTATAGAGGAGACTTTCCCCTACAAGGCCCTTAAGGCCGTTTTTCATACTTTTGCTTTTTTTATTTTATTTTGTCTTAAAGTTAGTGTTATTTTACAGGTATTAAATCACGAATTGAACTTTAGATTTAATTTTTTTGAAAAATTAAGGACTTGCCGCCGCCAATCTCAAATACCACGTTATAGAGGAGACTTTCCCTACAAGGCCCTTTAGGCCGTTTTTCATACTTTTGCTTTTTTTGATTTTATTTCGTCTTAAAGTTAGTGTTATTTTACAGGTATTAAATCACGAATTGAACTTTAGATTTAATTTTTTTTGAAAAATTAAGGACTTGCCGCCGCCAATCTCAAATACCACGTTATAGAGGAGACTTTCCCCTACAAGGCCCTTAAGGCCGTTTTTCATACTTTTGCTTTTTTTTATTTTATTTCGTCTTAAAGTTAGTGTTATTTTACAGGTATTAAATCACGAATTGAACTTTAGATTTAATTTTTTTGAAAAATTAAGGACTTGCCGCCGCCAATCTCAAATACCACGTTATAGAGGAGACTTTCCCCTACAAGGCCTTTAAGGCCGTTTTTCATACTTTTGCTATTTTTTTATTTTATTTTGTCTTAAAGTTAGTGTTATTTTACAGGTATTAAATCACGAATTGAACTTTAGATTTAATTTTTTTGAAAAATTAAGGACTTGCCGCCGCCAATCTCAAATACCACGTTATAGAGGAGACTTTCCCTACAAGGCCCTTTAGGCCGTTTTTCATACTTTTGCTTTTTTTTATTTTATTTCGTCTTAAAGTTAGTGTTATTTTACAGGTATTAAATCACGAATTGAACTTTAGATTTAATTTTTTTTGAAAAATTAAGGACTTGCCGCCGCCAATCTCAAATACCACGTTATAGAGGAGACTTTCCCCTACAAGGCCCTTAAGGCCGTTTTTCATACTTTTCCTTTTTTTGATTTTATTTCGTCTTAAAGTTAGTGTTATTTTACAGGTATTAAATCACGAATTGAACTTTAGATTTAATTTTTTTGAAAAATTAAGGACTTGCCGCCGCCAATCTCAAATACCACGTTATAGAGGAGACTTTCCCCTACAAGGCCCTTTAGGCCGTTTTTCATACTTTTGCTTTTTTTATTTTATTTTGTCTTAAAGTTAGTGTTATTTTACAGGTATTAAATCACGAATTGAACTTTAGATTTAATTTTTTTGAAAAATTAAGGACTTGCCGCCGCCAATCTCAAATACCACGTTATAGAGGAGACTTTCCCCTACAAGGCCCTTTAAGGCCGTTTTTCATACTTTTGCTTTTTTTGATTTTATTTCGTCTTAAAGTTAGTGTTATTTTACAGGTATTAAATCACGAATTGAACTTTAGATTTAATTTTTTTTTTGAAAAATTAAGGACTTGCCGCCGCCAATCTCAAATACCGCGTTATAGAGGCGACTTTCCCCTACAAGGCCCTTTAGGCCGTTTTTCATACTTTTGCTTTTTTTATTTTATTTTGTCTTAAAGTTAGTGTTATTTTACAGGTATTAAATCACGAATTGAACTTTAGATTTAATTTTTTTTTTGAAAAATTAAGGACTTGCCGCCGCCAATCTCAAATACCACGTTATAGAGGCGACTTTCCCCTACAAGGTGCTTTAGGCCGTTTTTCATACTTTTGCTTTTTTTTGATTTTATTTTGTCTTAAAGTTAGTGTTATTTTACAGGTATTAAATCACGAATTGAACTTTAGATTTAATTTTTTTTTGAAAAATTAAGGACTTGCCGCCGCCAATCTCAAATACCACGTTATAGAGGAGACTTTCCCCTACAAGGCCCTTAAGGCCGTTTTTCATACTTTTGCTTTTTTTGATTTTATTTCGTCTTAAAGTTAGTGTTATTTTACAGGTATTAAATCACGAATTGAACTTTAGATTTAATTTTTTTGAAAAATTAAGGACTTGCCGCCGCCAATCTCAAATACCACGTTATAGAGGAGACTTTCCTCTACAAGGCCCTTTAGGCCGTTTTTCATACTTTTGCTTTTTTTTATTTTATTTCGTCTTAAAGTTAGTGTTATTTTACAGGTATTAAATCACGAATTGAACTTTAGATTTAATTTTTTTGAAAAATTAAGGACTTGCCGCCGCCAATCTCAAATACCACGTTATAGAGGAGACTTTCCCTACAAGGCCCTTTAGGCCGTTTTTCATACTTTTGCTTTTTTTTATTTTATTTTGTCTTAAAGTTAGTGTTATTTTACAGGTATTAAATCACGAATTGAACTTTAGATTTAATTTTTTTTTTGAAAAATTAAGGACTTGCCGCCGCCAATCTCAAATACCACGTTATAGAGGAGACTTTCCCCTACAAGGCCCTTTAGGCCGTTTTTCATACTTTTGCTTTTTTTATTTTATTTCGTCTTAAAGTTAGTGTTATTTTACAGGTATTAAATCACGAATTGAACTTTAGATTTAATTTTTTTGAAAAATTAAGGACTTGCCGCCGCCAATCTCAAATACCACGTTATAGAGGAGACTTTCCCTACAAGGCCCTTAAGGCCGTTTTTCATACTTTTGCTTTTTTTGATTTTATTTCGTCTTAAAGTTAGTGTTATTTTACAGGTATTAAATCACGAATTGAACTTTAGATTTAATTTTTTTTTGAAAAATTAAGGACTTGCCGCCGCCAATCTCAAATACCACGTTATAGAGGAGACTTTCCCCTACAAGGCCCTTTAGGCCGTTTTTCATACTTTTGCTTTTTTTATTTTATTTTGTCTTAAAGTTAGTGTTATTTTACAGGTATTAAATCACGAATTGAACTTTAGATTTAATTTTTTTGAAAAATTAAGGACTTGCCGCCGCCAATCTCAAATACCACGTTATAGAGGAGACTTTCCCCTACAAGGCCCTTTAGGCCGTTTTTCATACTTTTGCTTTTTTTATTTTATTTTGTCTTAAAGTTAGTGTTATTTTACAGGTATTAAATCACGAATTGAACTTTAGATTTAATTTTTTTTGAAAAATTAAGGACTTGCCGCCGCCAATCTCAAATACCACGTTATAGAGGAGACTTTCCCTACAAGGCCCTTTAGGCCGTTTTTCATACTTTTGCTTTTTTTTGATTTTATTTCGTCTTAAAGTTAGTGTTATTTTACAAGTATTAAATCACGAATTGAACTTTAGATTTAATTTTTTTGAAAAATTAAGGACTTGCCGCCGCCAATCTCAAATACCACGTTATAAAGGAGACCTTTCCCTACAAGGCCTTTTAGGCCGTTTTTCACACTTTTGCTTTTTTTATTTTATTTTGTCTTAAAGTTAGTGTTATTTTACAGGTATTAAATCACGAATTGAACTTTAGATTTAATTTTTTTGAAAAATTAAGGACTTGCCGCCGCCAATCTCAAATACCACGTTATAGAGGAGACTTTCCCCTACAAGGCCCTTAAGGCCGTTTTTCATACTTTTGCTTTTTTTGATTTTATTTCGTCTTAAAGTTAGTGTTATTTTACAGGTATTAAATCACGAATTGAACTTTAGATTTAATTTTTTTTTGAAAAATTAAGGACTTGCCGCCGCCAATCTCAAATACCACGTTATAGAGGAGACTTTCCCTACAAGGCCCTTAAGGCCGTTTTTCATACTTTTGCTTTTTTTATTTTATTTTGTCTTAAAGTTAGTGTTATTTTACAGGTATTAAATCACGAATTGAACTTTAGATTTAATTTTTTTGAAAAATTAAGGACTTGCCGCCGCCAATCTCAAATACCACGTTATAGAGGAGACTTTCCCCTACAAGGCCCTTTAGGCCGTTTTTCATACTTTTGCTTTTTTTTTATTTTATTTCGTCTTAAAGTTAGTGTTATTTTACAGGTATTAAATCACGAATTGAACTTTAGATTTAATTTTTTTGAAAAATTAAGGACTTGCCGCCGCCAATCTCAAATACCACGTTATAGAGGAGACTTTCCCTACAAGGCCCTTAAGGCCGTTTTTCATACTTTTGCTTTTTTTTATTTTATTTTGTCTTAAAGTTAGTGTTATTTTACAGGTATTAAATCACGAATTGAACTTTAGATTTAATTTTTTTTGAAAAATTAAGGACTTGCCGCCGCCAATCTCAAATACCGCGTTATAGAGGAGACTTTCCCCTACAAGGCCCTTTAGGCCGTTTTTCATACTTTTGCTTTTTTTGATTTTATTTCGTCTTAAAGTTAGTGTTATTTTACAGGTATTAAATCACGAATTGAACTTTAGATTTAATTTTTTTTTTGAAAAATTAAGGACTTGCCGCCGCCAATCTCAAATACCACGTTATAGAGGAGACTTTCCCCTACAAGGCCCTTAAGGCCGTTTTTCATACTTTTCCTTTTTTTTTTATTTTATTTCGTCTTAAAGTTAGTGTTATTTTACAGGTATTAAATCACGAATTGAACTTTAGATTTAATTTTTTTTGAAAAATTAAGGACTTGCCGCCGCCAATCTCAAATACCACGTTATAGAGGAGACTTTCCCCCTACAAGGCCCTTTAGGCCGTTTTTCATACTTTTGCTTTTTTTTTATTTTATTTTGTCTTAAAGTTAGTGTTATTTTACAGGTATTAAATCACAATTGAACTTTAGATTTAATTTTTTTGAAAAATTAAGGACTTGCCGCCGCCAATCTCAAATACCACGTTATAAAGGAGACCTTCCTCTACAAGGCCCTTTAGGCCGTTTTTCATACTTTTGCTTTTTTTTGATTTTATTTCGTCTTAAAGTTAGTGTTATTTTACAGGTATTAAATCACGAATTGAACTTTAGATTTAATTTTTTTGAAAAATTAAGGACTTGCCGCCGCCAATCTCAAATACCACGTTATAGAGGAGACTTTCCCTACAAGGCCCTTAAGGCCGTTTTTCATACTTTTGCTTTTTTTTATTTTATTTCGTCTTAAAGTTAGTGTTATTTTACAGGTATTAAATCACGAATTGAACTTTAGATTTAATTTTTTTTGAAAAATTAAGGACTTGCCGCCGCCAATCTCAAATACCACGTTATAAAGGAGACCTTCCTCTACAAGGCCCTTTAGGCCGTTTTTCATACTTTTGCTTTTTTTTTATTTTATTTTGTCTTAAAGTTAGTGTTATTTTACAGGTATTAAATCACGAATTGAACTTTAGATTTAATTTTTTTGAAAAATTAAGGACTTGCCGCCGCCAATCTCAAATACCACGTTATAAAGGAGACTTTCCTCTACAAGGCCCTTTAGGCCGTTTTTCATACTTTTGCTTTTTTTGATTTTATTTCGTCTTAAAGTTAGTGTTATTTTACAGGTATTAAATCACGAATTGAACTTTAGATTTAATTTTTTTGAAAAATTAAGGACTTGCCGCCGCCAATCTCAAATACCACGTTATAGAGGAGACTTTCCCCTACAAGGCCCTTAAGGCCGTTTTTCATACTTTTGCTTTTTTTATTTTATTTCGTCTTAAAGTTAGTGTTATTTTACAGGTATTAAATCACGAATTGAACTTTAGATTTAATTTTTTTTGAAAAATTAAGGACTTGCCGCCGCCAATCTCAAATACCACGTTATAGAGGAGACTTTCCCTACAAGGCCCTTTAGGCCGTTTTTCATACTTTTGCTTTTTTTTGATTTTATTTCGTCTTAAAGTTAGTGTTATTTTACAGGTATTAAATCACGAATTGAACTTTAGATTTAATTTTTTTTTGAAAAATTAAGGACTTGCCGCCGCCAATCTCAAATACCACGTTATAGAGGAGACTTTCTCCTACAAGGCCCTTAAGGCCGTTTTTCATACTTTTGCTTTTTTTTTGATTTTATTTCGTCTTAAAGTTAGTGTTATTTTACAGGTATTAAATCACGAATTGAACTTTAGATTTAATTTTTTTTGAAAAATTAAGGACTTGCCGCCGCCAATCTCAAATACCACGTTATAAAGGAGACTTTCCTCTACAAGGCCCTTTAGGCCGTTTTTCATACTTTTTCTTTTTTTGATTTTATTTCGTCTTAAAGTTAGTGTTATTTTACAGGTATTAAATCACGAATTGAACTTTAGATTTAATTTTTTTTTGAAAAATTAAGGACTTGCCGCCGCCAATCTCAAATACCACGTTATAGAGGAGACTTTCCCTACAAGGCCCTTTAGGCCGTTTTTCATACTTTTGCTTTTTTTTTTTTATTTCGTCTTAAAGTTAGTGTTATTTTACAGGTATTAAATCACGAATTGAACTTTAGATTTAATTTTTTTTGAAAAATTAAGGACTTGCCGCCGCCAATCTCAAATACCACGTTATAAAGGAGACTTTCCTCTACAAGGCCCTTTAGGCCGTTTTTCATACTTTTGCTTTTTTTATTTTATTTCGTCTTAAAGTTAGTGTTATTTTACAGGTATTAAATCACGAATTGAACTTTAGATTTAATTTTTTTTGAAAAATTAAGGACTTGCCGCCGCCAATCTCAAATACCACGTTATAGAGGAGACTTTCCCCTACAAGGCCCTTTAGGCCGTTTTTCATACTTTTGCTTTTTTTTTATTTTATTTTGTCTTAAAGTTAGTGTTATTTTACAGGTATTAAATCACGAATTGAACTTTAGATTTAATTTTTTTTTGAAAAATTAAGGACTTGCCGCCGCCAATCTCAAATACCACGTTATAGAGGAGACTTTCCCTACAAGGCTCTTTAGGCCGTTTTTCATACTTTTGCTTTTTTTTGATTTTATTTCGTCTTAAAGTTAGTGTTATTTTACAGGTATTAAATCACGAATTGAACTTTAGATTTAATTTTTTTTTGAAAAATTAAGGACTTGCCGCCGCCAATCTCAAATACCACGTTATAGAGGAGACTTTCCCCTACAAGGCCCTTAAGGCCGTTTTTCATACTTTTGCTTTTTTTTGATTTTATTTCGTCTTAAAGTTAGTGTTATTTTACAGGTATTAAATCACGAATTGAACTTTAGATTTAATTTTTTTTTGAAAAATTAAGGACTTGCCGCCGCCAATCTCAAATACCACGTTATAGAGGAGACTTTCCCCTACAAGGCCCTTAAGGCCGTTTTTCATACTTTTGCTTTTTTTTATTTTATTTTGTCTTAAAGTTAGTGTTATTTTACAGGTATTAAATCACGAATTGAACTTTAGATTTAATTTTTTTGAAAAATTAAGGACTTGCCGCCGCCAATCTCAAATACCACGTTATAGAGGAGACTTTCCCCTACAAGGCCCTTAAGGCCGTTTTTCATACTTTTGCTTTTTTTTGATTTTATTTCGTCTTAAAGTTAGTGTTATTTTACAGGTATTAAATCACGAATTGAACTTTAGATTTAATTTTTTTGAAAAATTAAGGACTTGCCGCCGCCAATCTCAAATACCACGTTATAGAGGAGACTTTCCCTACAAGGCCCTTAAGGCCGTTTTTCATACTTTTGCTTTTTTTATTTTATTTCGTCTTAAAGTTAGTGTTATTTTACAGGTATTAAATCACGAATTGAACTTTAGATTTAATTTTTTTTTTGAAAAATTAAGGACTTGCCGCCGCCAATCTCAAATACCACGTTATAGAGGAGACTTTCCCCTACAAGGCTCTTTAGGCCGTTTTTCATACTTTTGCTTTTTTTTGATTTTATTTCGTCTTAAAGTTAGTGTTATTTTACAGGTATTAAATCACGAATTGAACTTTAGATTTAATTTTTTTGAAAAATTAAGGACTTGCCGCCGCCAATCTCAAATACCACGTTATAGAGGAGACTTTCCCCTACAAGGCCCTTAAGGCCGTTTTTCATACTTTTGCTTTTTTTTATTTTATTTTGTCTTAAAGTTAGTGTTATTTTACAGGTATTAAATCACGAATTGAACTTTAGATTTAATTTTTTTGAAAAATTAAGGACTTGCCGCCGCCAATCTCAAATACCACGTTATAGAGGAGACTTTCCCCTACAAGGTCCTTTAGGCCGTTTTTCATACTTTTGCTTTTTTTGATTTTATTTCGTCTTAAAGTTAGTGTTATTTTACAGGTATTAAATCACGAATTGAACTTTAGATTTAATTTTTTTTTTGAAAAATTAAGGACTTGCCGCCGCCAATCTCAAATACCACGTTATAGAGGAGACTTTCCCTACAAGGCCCTTTAGGCCGTTTTTCATACTTTTGCTTTTTTTATTTTATTTTGTCTTAAAGTTAGTGTTATTTTACAGGTATTAAATCACGAATTGAACTTTAGATTTAATTTTTTTGAAAAATTAAGGACTTGCCGCCGCCAATCTCAAATACCACGTTATAGAGGAGACTTTCCCTACAAGGCCCTTTAGGCCGTTTTTCATACTTTTGCTTTTTTTGATTTTATTTCGTCTTAAAGTTAGTGTTATTTTACAGGTATTAAATAACGAATTGAACTTTAGATTTAATTTTTTTGAAAAATTAAGGACTTGCCGCCGCCAATCTCAAATACCACGTTATAGAGGAGACTTTCCCCTACAAGGCCCTTAAGGCCGTTTTTCATACTTTTGCTTTTTTTTATTTTATTTTGTCTTAAAGTTAGTGTTATTTTACAGGTATTAAATCACGAATTGAACTTTAGATTTAATTTTTTTTTTGAAAAATTAAGGACTTGCCGCCGCCAATCTCAAATACCACGTTATAAAGGAGACCTTCCTCTACAAGGCCCTTTAGGCCATTTTTCATACTTTTTCTTTTTTTTTTGATTTTATTTCGTCTTAAAGTTAGTGTTATTTTACAGGTATTAAATCACGAATTGAACTTTAGATTTAATTTTTTTGAAAAATTAAGGACTTGCCGCCGCCAATCTCAAATACCACGTTATAGAGGAGACTTTCCCCTACAAGGCCCTTAAGGCCGTTTTTCATACTTTTGCTTTTTTTATTTTATTTTGTCTTAAAGTTAGTGTTATTTTACAGGTATTAAATCACGAATTGAACTTTAGATTTAATTTTTTTTTTGAAAAATTAAGGACTTGCCGCCGCCAATCTCAAATACCGCGTTATAGAGGAGACTTTCCCCTACAAGGCCCTTTAGGCCGTTTTTCATACTTTTGCTTTTTTTATTTTATTTCGTCTTAAAGTTAGTGTTATTTTACAGGTATTAAATCACGAATTGAACTTTAGATTTAATTTTTTTTGAAAAATTAAGGACTTGCCGCCGCCAATCTCAAATACCACGTTATAGAGGAGACTTTCCCTACAAGGCCCTTAAGGCCGTTTTTCATACTTTTGCTTTTTTTTATTTTATTTCGTCTTAAAGTTAGTGTTATTTTACAGGTATTAAATCACGAATTGAACTTTAGATTTAATTTTTTTTGAAAAATTAAGGACTTGCCGCCGCCAATCTCAAATACCACGTTATAGAGGAGACTTTCCCCTACAAGGCCCTTAAGGCCGTTTTTCATACTTTTGCTTTTTTTTTATTTTATTTTGTCTTAAAGTTAGTGTTATTTTACAGGTATTAAATCACGAATTGAACTTTAGATTTAATTTTTTTTTTGAAAAATTAAGGACTTGCCGCCGCCAATCTCAAATACCGCGTTATAGAGGAGACTTTCCCCTACAAGGTCCTTTAGGCCGTTTTTCATACTTTTGCATTTTTTTGATTTTACTTCGTCTTAAAGTTAGTGTTATTTTACAGGTATTAAATCACGAATTGAACTTTAGATTTAATTTTTTTGAAAAATTAAGGACTTGCCGCCGCCAATCTCAAATACCACGTTATAGAGGAGACTTTCCCCTACAAGGCCCTTTAGGCCGTTTTTCATACTTTTGCTTTTTTTTTATTTTATTTCGTCTTAAAGTTAGTGTTATTTTACAGGTATTAAATCACGAATTGAACTTTAGATTTAATTTTTTTTTGAAAAATTAAGGACTTGCCGCCGCCAATCTCAAATACCACGTTATAGAGGAGACCTTCCTCTACAAGGCCCTTTAGGCCGTTTTTCATACTTTTGCTTTTTTTTTGATTTTATTTCGTCTTAAAGTTAGTGTTATTTTACAGGTATTAAATCACGAATTGAACTTTAGATTTAATTTTTTTTTGAAAAATTAAGGACTTGCCGCCGCCAATCTCAAATACCACGTTATAGAGGAGACTTTCCCCTACAAGGCCCTTTAGGCCGTTTTTCATACTTTTGCTTTTTTTGATTTTATTTCGTCTTAAAGTTAGTGTTATTTTACAGGTATTAAATCACGAATTGAACTTTAGATTTAATTTTTTTTGAAAAATTAAGGACTTGCCGCCGCCAATCTCAAATACCACGTTATAGAGGAGACTTTCCCTACAAGGCCCTTAAGGCCGTTTTTCATACTTTTGCTTTTTTTTATTTTATTTTGTCTTAAAGTTAGTGTTATTTTACAGGTATTAAATCACGAATTGAACTTTAGATTTAATTTTTTTTTGAAAAATTAAGGACTTGCCGCCGCCAATCTCAAATACCACGTTATAAAGGAGACCTTCCTCTACAAGGCCCTTTAGGCCATTTTTCATACTTTTTCTTTTTTTTTTTAATTCATTTTATTTCGTCTTAAAGTTAGTGTTATTTTACAGGTATTAAATCACGAATTGAACTTTAGATTTAATTTTTTTGAAAAATTAAGGACTTGCCGCCGCCAATCTCAAATACCACGTTATAGAGGAGACTTTCCCCTACAAGGCCCTTTAGGCCGTTTTTCATACTTTGCTTTTTTTGATTTTATTTTGTCTTAAAGTTAGTGTTATTTTACAGGTATTAAATCACGAATTGAACTTTAGATTTAATTTTTTTTGAAAAATTAAGGACTTGCCGCCGCCAATCTCAAATACCACGTTATAGAGGAGACTTTCCCCTACAAGGCCCTTTAGGCCGTTTTTCATACTTTTGCTTTTTTTTTTTTATTTCGTCTTAAAGTTAGTGTTATTTTACAGGTATTAAATCACGAATTGAACTTTAGATTTAATTTTTTTTTGAAAAATTAAGGACTTGCCGCCGCCAATCTCAAATACCACGTTATAGAGGAGACTTTCCTCTACAAGGCCCTTAAGGCCGTTTTTCATACTTTTGCTTTTTTTATTTTATTTTGTCTTAAAGTTAGTGTTATTTTACAGGTATTAAATCACGAATTGAACTTTAGATTTAATTTTTTTTTGAAAAATTAAGGACTTGCCGCCGCCAATCTCAAATACCACGTTATAGAGGAGACTTTCCCCTACAAGGCCCTTTAGGCCGTTTTTCATACTTTTGCTTTTTTTTGATTTTATTTTGTCTTAAAGTTAGTGTTATTTTACAGGTATTAAATCACGAATTGAACTTTAGATTTAATTTTTTTTTGAAAAATTAAGGACTTGCCGCCGCCAATCTCAAATACCACGTTATAGAGGAGACTTTCCCCTACAAGGCCCTTAAGGCCGTTTTTCATACTTTTGCTTTTTTTTATTTTATTTTGTCTTAAAGTTAGTGTTATTTTACAGGTATTAAATCACGAATTGAACTTTAGATTTAATTTTTTTTTTTTAAAATTAAGGACTTGCCGCCGCCAATCTCAAATACCACGTTATAAAGGAGACCTTCCTCTACAAGGCCCTTTAGGCCGTTTTTCATACTTTTGCTTTTTTTTGATTTTATTTCGTCTTAAAGTTAGTGTTATTTTACAGGTATTAAATCAAGAATTGAACTTTAGATTTAATTTTTTTTTTAAATTAAGGACTTGCCGCCGCCAATCTCAAATACCACGTTATAAAGGAGACCTTCCTCTACAAGGCCCTTTAGGCCGTTTTTCATACTTTTGCTTTTTTTTATTTTATTTTGTCTTAAAGTTAGTGTTATTTTACAGGTATTAAATCACGAATTGAACTTTAGATTTAATTTTTTTTTAAATTAAGGACTTGCCGCCGCCAATCTCAAATACCACGTTATAAAGGAGACCTTCCTCTACAAGGCCCTTTAGGCCATTTTTCATACTTTTGCTTTTTTTTTATTTTATTTCGTCTTAAAGTTTAATGTTATTTTACAGGTATTAAATCAAGAATTGAACTTTAGATTTAATTTTTTTTTGAAAAATTAAGGACTTGCCGCCGCCAATCTCAAATACCACGTTATAGAGGAGACTTTCCCCTACAAGGCCCTTAAGGCCGTTTTTCATACTTTTGCTTTTTTTTTATTTTATTTCGTCTTAAAGTTAGTGTTATTTTACAGGTATTAAATCACAAATTGAACTTTAGATTTAATTTTTTTTTGAAAAATTAAGGACTTGCCGCCGCCAATCTCAAATACCACGTTATAAAGGAGACCTTCCTCTACAAGGCCCTTTAGGCCATTTTTCATACTTTTGCTTTTTTTTTGATTTTATTTCGTCTTAAAGTTAGTGTTATTTTACAGGTATTAAAGTATTAAAGTCTTTTAAAAAATACAAGTTTTTCCACATCACCTTAGTGTAAATATGATTACCTGGAAATATCATATTTGTACAGGAGGTACCTTGCATAGATGCGTAACTCCAATATTTTTTATGGGGGAGTTCGCCAAGAGCCCTATGCCCATATACGAGCTGTTGTTTTGTAAGTAAAAGATTTCATCGAGGAATTCATATATTCATCATTCGCACTACAAATATTAAGAAACCAAAATCTTAAGCAACCTTGCGGCTACCAAAATGATCTTGGCTTTTTAATCTCACATATATTCTTCATTCATGTAATCACATTTTTTTCACACAATAAACAAGAAAATACAAAAGAATCGTTTTGTATATTTGTAATACAATTTGCGTATTTTGAATTTAAACATTCATAATGTACCCATCTAAAACAAACTGAACATTGGACCCAAAACGTTTTCTTTGGTTTTTTTCTTTCTTTGCCACACATTAAACATTTATTATACATACATTCAAAGTTTCGAGCAAAAGTAGTTGTAACTCTTTACGGAAATCATTGGGATCAAAGTTACTAGGAGTTATTTTGTTCAAAACGGATTTTAGGTAATTTATTACAAACACACCGCAATTGTTAGAATCCGTTTGACGTGGATAAGCAACTAGGTCAATTACATAATCATCAATCAAACTAAAGTTATCACTACTAAATTTTCTTCGAACTTTAAAATAATGTGAGAGTATTGTTCTACATGACAATGCTAAATTGAATGTGGTACTCTCATTAGAATCATAAACAATAAATTTTGAATTTATGGAATCTATAATAATCAAGATCCAATGATTTCCATGAACATTGTACGGAATTAATACTTTAAAGATTTGAATAATTATTAAAACAGTAACAGATGAGACGGTGTAAATTTCAATAAAAGAAACTTGAAGCGTCGTGATAAAACATTATGAATAGATATTGTTGAAATTATAATTGGTATAATATAGCAGGAGGAGGGTTTCATTTTAAATAAATATATGATATTTACTGATATGTACAATCGGCGCGCATGCCGTTTTTTCTTGGATTGAATGCAGAGGGTGTTAACTTTGTCATTTCTTATTTTGTTTTCGAAGACTGTGGTGACTGTGGTAAGAAAGTATTAAATTGGTAATTCAATTTCTTTGGAATACCTGCCATTTATATTTGCATCATGGATACAGAAGTTGTTGCTGTTTTGATTGCGGAAGCTATTGATAGTATGAAAGACGTAAACTTTTTTATGAAATCTAATTTAACCCATCATATTTGTACTAGTTTAGGAATTGTTTGCGAAAAAAAAATTGTAGATCGTTTGAGGACTAAATGGCGTCAAACCACGGGCGGAGTTAGAGATATCGTTCAACATATTTTACAGTCTCGAATTCAATCAAATATCGATAATTTTACCGATGAAAACAGCAGCAATGAAGCAGTTGATAGCGTTGTTGTTGCCAATTTGGGTCAAGTAAAAGAATGTTCGGCGTCAATGCAAGGAAATCAAATTGTAAATGATTTTGTAACAGATCATTTTAATTTAGACGAAGAATTGGTTACCACTCCATCTCATTTAAAGCATATTGCTCAAAGTACACCAATGCACGTTACAAAATGTAATTTACAAGTTGATTTTGTAGAAAATGTTGAAGATAGATCCGTGTAAAAGTTAAGAGTAGAAAAACATTGATGTCGCGATTGTTTACATTTACTTTGAATAATAATTTTTCAGATGCTTCAGGCACATTTAATACCGAACATTTTAGGCGGGAATTAAAAATTCAACTTGTAGCTCAAAAAATGTATTGTGTTTTATCTTTTAGGGGCATTCATATGTACAAAACTAAAATTGTGGATTATGCAGCTTGCAAATATAAGACATGTAGAAAATTTAAATTTGAATGCAAGAGCAATAAAGACAATTTTTTGGACGTCACAGTATTTACCAGTAATTTAAAAATTGATCATTCAGAAGATCCACAATTTTATCACCTTAAGAGGAACGAAAGGGCCTCGGTCAAAAAAATATTGATTCGTCAAAACCCGCGTTCACTTCAGTTACAGTATATTAGGAACCTTAATGAAAGTGCGTTCTCTTCAGGCAATTTCGAGAACGTCAAAAAAAAATTAAATCTAAAGTTCAATTCGTGATTTAATACCTGTAAAATAACACTAACTTTAAAAAAGTATGAAAAACGGCCTTAAGGGCCTTGTAGGAAGTCTCCTCTATAACGTGGTATTTGAGATTGGCGGCGGCAAGTCCTTAATTTTTCAAAAAAAAAATTAAATCTAAAGTTCAATTGGTGATTTAATACCTGTAAAATAACACTAACTTTAAGACGAAATAAAATAAAAAAAAAGCAAAAGTATGAAAAATGGCCTAAAGGGCCTTGTAGGGGAAAGTCTCCTCTATAACGTGGTATTTGAGATTGGAAGTCCTTAATTTTTCAAAAAAAAAATTAAATCTAAAGTTCAATTCGTGATTTAATACCTGTAAAATAACACTAACTTTAAGACGAAATAAAATAAAAAAAGCAAAAGTATGAAAAACGGCCTTAAGGGCCTTGTAGGAGAAAGTCTCCTCTATAACGTGGTATTTGAGATTGGCGGCGGCAAGTCCTTAATTTTTCAAAAAAAAATTAAATCTAAAGTTCAATTCTTGATTTAATACCTGTAAAATAACACTAACTTTAAGACGAAATAAAATCAAAAAAAAGCAAAAGTATGAAAAATGGCCTAAAGGGCCTTGTAGAGGAAGGTCTCCTTTATAACGTGGTATTTGAGATTGGCGGCGGCAAGTCCTTAATTTTTCAAAAAAAAAATTAAATCTAAAGTTCAATTCGTGATTTAATACCTGTAAAATAACACTAACTTTAAGACGAAATAAAATCAAAAAAAAGCAAAAGTATGAAAAACGGCCTAAAAGGCCTTGTAGGAGAAAGTCTCCTCTATAACGTGGTATTTGAGATTGGCGGCGGCAAGTCCTTAATTTTTCAAAAAAAAAATTAAATCTAAACTTCAATTTTTCATTAAATGCACGTAATATATCGCTAACTTTAACGTGAAATTTTAAATTAAAAGTTTTTTAATTGTCATATACGATTATACATGACTAAACAGCATTAAAACATAATGATTTAATTTCAAAATTTACGTTTTAATGTGATTTCGCTAAATTAATAGTAAAATAAAATTTAATAATGCGCGCGCGTCACTTATGTCGTGGAGTGTACATCCCAATTCCAATGTAACTTCAGCGCAGTGGTAGTGGTGGTGTTTTTTGAACTAACTAAAAACGAATATTTAACCTACAAAAATGAAACATTAACTATTAAAAGTGAATGCTAAGGAAAAATATCTTACAAATAATAATAAAGAAATACTTGAACATAACAACGGAACGTTAAAGGAACACAAACTTATAAGGTACGTATGCAAACTACAGTTAATTACTTATTAATATTAAAATTAATGGTAAATTTTTGACAATTCGTTATAGAAACGCCTGATTTAATGTCTTCTAACGCCAAGTTGGCAACTTTTACTCCATCACTTTCACGAACTGCTGTTGAAGTTTGTGATGTTGAAGGTTCATCAAACGATGTTATCGTATGTGAGGATGAGGATGTTGATTCAGAAGCTAGGCGGTTTGCGATGACAATTTTGTCATGAAGGGAGTCTTCGATATAACCTTCTGCTACTGATGAAGACTTCCACCCACCATGACGTTTGACGTTTAAAAAAATTTGCTCCTTTCCCAGCTAATATAGTAGCACTGGAGCGTCTAAAACAGTGCCCCGTAAAGGATGGTGCATTGGGCAATTTTAAGAACTCGGCAATTTTACGTGGCATCACCCCAAAAGTATTGATGCCCACTGGTTGCCGAGTACATTTGTTATTCGAATAATAAATAAAGAATCGTGTATGCTCTATGTTTTGGGGTCGCAACTTGAAATATAAATTAACCGTTTCAATCCAAACTTGATTATTTATCACAAATGTGCGGTTGCATTTATTCTTGGTATCATTTAATTTTATGATAATCATATTACTGATAAAATCCACATCATTTGTGGATAAATTTACTAATTCTATTTTTCGGCATGCTCCGGAAATTGCAATTATGAGCACAGTCTAGAAGGTAAAAACAAAATTTATCGACAACTTACTGTATAGTTTTTGTAAATAGTATGTATATATATTTAAATGTAGATTTTAGTGTTTAATTAGTTTAAGAGTTTAATATGTGTTTTATTTTTAAGATTAATATAGATTGATTTACCTTCATGTGTAAAAACTTCTCATTAGGTGCGGTTTTAAGAAATGTTTCTACGTCAATTTCGGTAAAAATATCGGATTTTTTTGGTTGATAACGGTCATTTTGCATTTTTAAAAAAGCTACTAATTGTCGATATTGATTAAGGTGGATGTTGTGATGTATGCTATGAGTGGATTTTAGCATTGAATATATGCTCCACAGTGTTGAAGCTTTCATAACATCCGATTTTATTTTACAATAGGCAAGTAAAACCGTTTCTGTGTAGTCCTGAATAGTATTTTCTTCGCACCATTTGATAAATTTATTATATTCTTCCCTATATCGGTTTGCCGATTTCGATGGAAGTAAATTAGCAACTGCTTCTTCTGCGTACTTTTGTATGTGATTAGGAATATTCATGTTATAAATTATTTTAAACAGCGAGACAAATTTTTTATTATTGTTTGAAGTTCAAATTTGTTTTTTGTTTAATAATACAGTAGTACCAACATAACATCCGATCTTATGATTTGTGTAAAATTAAATTCCGGTTTTTAACAAGAAACAGCACAAAAAATGTTGTACGTTACTTATGTCGAAAGTCCCATAGCAGAACTCCCTCACATGCCACGTTCGTTCTGCTACTTTCGACACTCGTTACGTAAATAACTATTAAATGTAATACTTTTCGTCCGCAAACATCTGTCAATGTCAATTATTATTTTATGTCAAATTAAATGAAGTCGAAGTAATCAGTATGAAAACCCATTTTTAAGAAAGGATGAATTTAGTGACTCATAGGATATTACAGTACTTTAGGTACATACTGAAACATTTTAGATACTGCAGAATATTGTTTGTTTACTTCCATTTATAACCTCAATTTCTCAATCCCACACAACTTTGAACAAAAACAATTTGTTGTTCAAATTACAAGTAAATGATTTTAAGTGCTTTGAAATGATATTAATATTAATAAATTGTTTATAGTTTCTACAATGTGCGAAGCATATAGAAGAGCCTGGTTGTAATCTCACAATACTCAATACATTGTTTTCAATATGTAACACTTTAACTTCTTTAAAGTTATTCATTTATAAGGTAAGACAGAATTCATACGACTTGAGATTGCTTTAGACAATTTTATTAGGTAACATTTTGATACAGAAGCGGAGTTCCGATACAAAATTTTCACGATCATAAAATACAAAAACTTACAGTAGAAGTGAGTTAATTATGGGTACCTTTCTATTACTGTATTTGATTGATGTAAATAAGTAATAATGCTAATAGAAAACACAAGAACAGTATATACTTGTGAAAAATCATTTGAATATTGATTCTGTCGCAGGAAAAACAAAAAATAGAATCATATAAGCCATCAACATTACTGGGTTCAAGATTTATTCGTACACAAAAACAAGGTGAATTTCACAGTTTTCAATAAGCTGAAAGAAGATTATTACATTTTTTGAAACATTTTCGGAGTGAATAAAAAAACTTCGTTTGCATACTTTCTTATGGTCAGGCAATATTTTTATTGAATATAAAATGATTATAAATCTGGCCACTGTACAAACTCAGTCTTATAACTATTATATGTCTAATTAGTAAGAATCGACTTTAATGTGTTTAATAGGAGAAACTTCATTACATCTTTGATCATAAACAATTAAAGAAATGCATTAATTTTGAGGGTAGGCTTCCAACTATAACTACATTTTTAAGTACACTTCAAAATAACACTACCTAAATGTAATTTTTATTATTTTAATAAATTATAAAAAAGTACATGTTTTACCTATTACCTATCATAATCAAGTGCTCTTATAAAAATTATGTGATTGTTGTAAACAAATGCTTTATCGGTAGAATATTCGAACGCGGAAAGCTTTTATTTCCTTTAATAAATTTTGACACAAATGTTACAATACTGAACGGTGAAGTGAACATTAGGTACAGTAAAATCAGAACAAACGTAAAATTTTTGTTTAAAATTACTAAACATTTTGTTTTCAGTAAACGGTAATCAATAGAAAATTAATTAATTTAAGGTCAACGGAAAAATTAATATGTACCTCGGAAAAAGTGCTTTTCAATAACCTCGCCTGTTTGCTTGCCTCGGCCAGCAAATTCAGACTCGTACATAAAAGTGCACTTTTTTGTCCTTGTTACATAAATAACTATTCTTTATTTTTGAAAATATCGAAAAACTAAAATGAACCTCAAATTAGTATTTCCGATTTCTAGGTCAAAAATCCCGGAACTTTCCGTTTCGGATTATAATTAACGGTCTTATTGCGTTTCCAAAATTTTACGAAATTTCAGTTTCTTCAAAATTGTGACGAAACGGCCGGAGCTACACCGTTGCGACCTAAGAAGCGCTTTTGCATCTCGGACGGGTGCAGTTTTTAAAAAAATGTTTGGCCGCTTAGCTACTATAGGTTTTGAATTATTCGACTTTTTCGAAAAAACACTAAACTCAAAATTACTCAAAAACTAACCGTACGAAAAGTTCACTTTAAGGCTCGGAAGATGGCAAATTTAGTGCTCTTTCAGACGACACCCACCACTATGCTGGGTCGTTCCGACCATTCGCTTATCCTAACCTAACCTAACCATGATAAATTTTCTTGTTCTCTTTTGGGCATTAGAAAGTAGATGCAAAGTAGAAATAGCAGATTATTTTTTCGAATTTTGAAGTTTTAAAAGTGGTTCTATTTTCTGTTCTAACCTAAAACTTCTGATCTAACCTAACTTCTGATCTAATCCAACTTCTGTTTTATCGTAACTTCTAACCTAACTAACATGTTCTTCAACGTTTTAAGCAATGTCTCACCTTATATTGTGGCAGTTGCTAACATAACTTTGTAAATTGGGGTAAATAGTAGTCAATTCGTATTCCCCAGACGATGACTTCATTTAGTCTACAATCTTGGCTTGATCACAAGTTGATTACGTGACTATCAGTTGTCTACCCTAACTTGAACTTACTTTTGTTTGTTTCAAGTTTCTCGCCCTAATAAAGCCCCTTACGGTAACTGGCGAAACGTTGGCAACTACGGTTACTTTTCGAGCCACAATTCTTACATTAAAATTGACTATTTGAATTTTAAATTGATGTATTACTGAAACAGATAAGTTTGTCTCAAATTAGTTGTAACAAAATTGAATGCGGAAACTAGAACAGTGATTATTATAACTCAGTTTTTTCTACTCTTTTCAAATAGACAAAGTTTTTCAAAATTTTTGACAAACAGGGTCATTTTTTAAGTAAACAAAATCCTGGATAAACATTAATGTTTATACCTTATTAGATACATTTCTGGACAAGAAAAATAGGTATGTTGCCAATATAAAGAATATTCACATTGTGGTTAATGTGCACAAATGAAGAAATAAACAAAATAAAATAAAAACACCTTGTATATTGGTTATAAAGGATCGGTGAACTGTACAGGGTGGACTGATTTCGATGGGATACAGGGTATTTCGGTAACTATTACTGTTAGAGCAAAACTGTTCACGTAGCATTAGGTCAACTTTTTGAGACAAATTAAACAAAAACAAAATCGCTCCACCCCCGTACAACGTATATTTTTTAGAACCCTCTTGATGTCCTCTATCTAATCCTAACGTATGCGCATTTACAAATGAATCACCCTGTATAAACTGTAACATTGATTTTTTTGATAAAGACTGATATAGAGGATGTTTGGTTCAATTGTTCATTAGCTAAAAAGAAAAAAACAATTGATCAAACTAAGCTTTGGTATTCAATAGGAACAATGCGGCAATTGTGATCATGCTGGTCGTGGCGAAAAAAGCACGAGGTCGCCGTTATGAAAAAGTTCGGCGTTCAGAACCAAAGCAATAATTGGCCGATGTGCTATCATTCAATTTACTGCAACATCTGGTTACGTATTAAATTTCAACAATCATTAAAACACCCTTTATTTACAATAATACAAAACAATTTTGTTCATCCTACACCTGCTGCGCTTGCTTTTCAATCTTATTCGTTTCCAAATTTTGCAGCTGCTCCAAAGTGAGAAGAGAAACGCCCAACTGATCTTCTTTGGTAAACGGCTGGGCCATTTGTCTCAACCAGCGCTTAGCAATCTAAAAAGTAAAAACTATAAGAGAGATCTGAAAACGCCCATAAACCTCCAGACCTGGACCGCTTCTTCCGTAGACAAATTGCATAGTGAATCTTTTAAATGTTCCTGAATCCATTTTGGCAATTTTAACCGTTTGTCGGCACGCGAAAATCGTTTATCGGCGAATATCATTATGCCGTAGTCTGTCTTTCCTCTTATAGCTCTACCGACGCATTGCGCCGCGTGACGCATCGCGTCGAATGTGAGAAAATCATTTTCGCGTATTTGGAACTGATCACGCAGATAATCCAACCGAGCCTTTAAAATCCGAGATTGCGTATAGACGTAAGGAATTCCAAACATGAGAACGGCTCTACCCAGATGGTGATCGAAATCGACTCCTTCGGACACCTTCCCCCTCGCGACAGAGAGCAGTACCGCACCTCGTCCAGATTCGCATGCCTGCAAAAAATTGTTTGTAGACTGAACAACATGAGTGCGGCAACGCACTTTGATGTAGTACATTAGCGCAAAACTTCGTCTCCGCCGAGTCTTGAGTTTCGATGAAAAGCAACTTGTACCTCTGCAAGCTGTCGATTACGCCTTGATCGTACCAGCTTGCCACCACCGATTCCAAATACAAATAAGAGGTGAAGAAACAAACGACGCCGTCGGGCACGTTAGCCGCTACTTCAACCAGTAATTGCCCGTAATTTCTAATAACAGCAATGTCTTCGCGTGTTTCAAACTTCGAAGAGATCGCCACCTGGTCGTTGCCTTTGGATACGATCTGTGAAGAAATAATTCAAAACAAAACCTTCGACGTCGGCGTCCTTACCATGGGTAACAAACACGGACGAGCTAGAGTCATGGTAAACGACGACATAATCACAGGATGAAAGTCCAAGATCTTCGGATACATATCCAAAGGCGAAAGAGTTCCCGAAGTTATAACCACTGTTTGGAAACGATCGAAAACTGGCTTGATCGCGATCGAAGAATCTAAGCAGCTGTAATTGATTAAATTTCACCTCAAATCTCACAATCAAAGCATTACCTACCAGAAGTGCAATATGGGATTCGAAACTGTCGGAGTTTTATCATCGAATGGTTCCACAATTATCGTAAAACCCTTGGTGTATGTAGAAACTAAAGTCGCTAAGTGTGTGATTAAAATTAAAGGACTGAAATCGGTTAAATCAGAAATTTCGAGCGTCCTCAAGAGCGAAGCTAAACGCTCAGCACAAAACCTCAGCGGTTTACGTTCAATACAGACTTTTGATTGAATGTCTTTCAAAAAACCAGCTGGCGACTCTTGCACTACGTGTTGAACCCTCAACCTTGTTTTAATATATTCGAGAAAGCGCTTCAAAAAACCAACAAAATGCTCGGCGTTTCTTATGTTACCAGGCACGACCTCTAGAAACTCAAACAGTTAAGTTAAGCGAGCCAATAGTGGTGACAGTACCGTTTAATATCTCATCGGGTAAAACAGGGTTGGCCAATATAACGTCAGTTTCTCGGGCAACGCTAACCTCTTTCAAACCGTCCACCAGGCGCTGATATTCGTCCTGAAGTCTTTTGGCATCGTCTTCACGCATCCTATTAGATATATTATATTGCTTCTGAATACGTAGTTATATAACATACTCAGCCACTGTGCGTTCTAAAAGATTTATATTCACGCTAGACTTCTCAATGATTCTCTTATTGATTTTCACACTCATAGAGTCAATGCAAACGTTGTCGATATTATGAGCCTCATCAAAAATAACAACCGCCTCACGTGACAACTCTTTAGAAACTACATCAGCTATTTTTGGATCCAATAAGTAATGGTAACTGTAAACTACGATGTTAGCGTGAGTGATCTAAAAGAATCAGTGTAGTTTTTAGGTGACAACTTAAAAATAACTTACAGCAAACCTAGCTAAAAAATATGGACACCAGTTACGGTCCCTTCCATACTGCTTTAAATCATCAATGCTATAAACGCCGTAAGGCATAATGCTCTCCTTCCCATCAGCCGTAAAACCTTCATAATACTGACATATAGGGGTGGTATCGTCCATATTATGCCTGTCACGCACATAACTAGCAGTCAACGAATGGCATTTACTATCAACGATTTTACCCTCCCTTTCTGTACTTACCTAAAAACTTCCATTATAACACATTCAATTTAAGAATGAAACAACCTACTTCTGGATGTGTACACAAATTTTTACGAGAACTTAAAACTAAACCAGTAAGAGCGGGATAATCTCCATCTTGTTTTTCGTAATACTCGAGCAACTTCTTCAGTTCCTCAATGACTTTTTCAATCTCAGGTACCGTTCTCGAGCAGTAAATTAACTTTCGTACAATGTGCGGGTTCTCCAACATATACGCCACGATGAGTGACAGAAGGGTTGTCGTTTTGCCAGTACCCGAGGGCATCTCCAAGAGGCAGTGACCTTTCGCGTCGAGGGCACGTTTTAGATCGCACATATAAGCGTATTGTTCGGGGTAAATGTATTCGTAAGGAAAATAAACTATTAGATCGTCTATAGTTAACCTAAAGTGTTATAGCATGAGCAATGTTTAAGATTTTTAGTCAACATTACTTACTTCATTTTGTTAATTAATAATACTCGAAATAATCTGTTTCGCTTCGGTAATTAATTTTTGAATTAATTCGTCGCCTAAACACCAAAACCTAAAATTAAACGTTTGAAAGTTGCTTCGTTAAGAAGCCGACAACGTGACTACAACCACAGTGTACATTGTATACTGTGATACAACAAGCGATCAAAAAGTAAAAAATTGTTGGTACCACAAAAAAATTAATTGTTGGTAATAGTTGGTGACAAACCTTATTGGCGTTGCTAGAATTGACCATGCAAGTGTTGTCGTCATGGTCGCCATTTTGGTTAGGGTAGTTAAAGGGCTTGGTTTCAAATACACTTATGTTTACATATTTATGTCTTTACTTTATTAGTTTTATTTTGTGTAACAAATTGGCTGTTCTATTTGTGAAAGTTGGACCTGTGTAAAACTAAGCATTTTAATAATAAATTGCCGTAGAATAACTGAAATTGCTTAAAAAACAATCCTAAACATAACCTCGCTTTGTTTCAAAAATATTTTTTAACTGTATAAAAGTAATTATCTCGCCAATTTATTTTTTAAAACTGTTAAATTATGTCTTATTTTGTTAATTACTTTATTCACCTGATAAAAATTGATGAAATATGAACTACTAAACTACTTTAATAAATCGGTTATGGAAATTATTATAAACAGCTGATTTTATTTGGAACCAAGCCCTTGACGTGCCGCAACAAATATGGCGAATTGACGTCACACTTGCATGGTCAATTACACATATATACCGGTTTTAAAAAGGAAAGAATAGAAAACAAATAAATACCACAAAATAACAATGACACGAAACAACAACAATGTACTGCACTCTAATATTCACTTTACCCAATATAAAATTTCATGTATTTTTGTAGGAATTTTTCTAAAACGATTGTCTACTTTATGATCTCTCTGTATAAGGGATTAAGAAAAACTACCAGCGTTCCAGTGTTATTTAAATTTGTAAATACTATAATAAATTACTGATGGACGAACGAATACAGAATAATGTAAATTTTTCCTTACATATGATATAAGTATTGATTACGTATTTTGGATATTTTGCTTCGGTTGTTAGTTAGGTTGAAGTACATGCTATAATAATAATAATATTGGTTTCAGTTGCAAAAAAAATACAATCAAATATATGAAACCAAATAGTTTAAAATCACTCTTTTCAAATCGGAAATGATCGTTCTTCCTTTTAAACCTCTCTCAGATAGAACAACGTTAGTACCCTCTACTTGTTAGGACACATCAACTATTAGTACAATTACCGAGCCACACCTATATCTAGAACAAATGTAAGAACATAGTGTTGTTACTTATAAAGAAGCATATTTAATAAGAATTGCCTGGCTCGTAACCCAAAGCTATGAGTAGTTAATATACCCCGTTTAGTAGGCTCGGTACGAAAATGACCGTTTAATCATTTCACGTCTAAATGTAGGAAGTGATCTTCAACATCCAGTCGTTGATCAGCCACTCCAGGCTCGAGTCAGGTTTCCGTTATTGCAAGAAAATCATATTGCTTAACTTATTGAAGCAGTCGGTTTTGTAATTAATATTGTATGCTGCATTGTTGTATTTAATTTTTAAATATCCTTACATTAAGTAATCTGTTTTTTATTTTGTCTTTTAGATATCATTTTGTTTAAATAATTTTTGATCACCCGGTAGGACATAAAGAAAAACTCCCGTCACTGTGCGTCAATCCACGACTACTTCAACTATGCATACGATACAGAGTGTTTATTAAGATACAACTTTTATCGATAATTATGATTAATATTAACTTTAACAGTAGAATTCGTACGCAAAGTGCAAAAATGATGACTCTTTAGTATTTAACGAATTTTTGTAAACATTTCTAATCGTTTAAATGGACGTAGAAACCGGTAATCGCTTAAATAAGGTATGAAGTTTAGACTTAACCTTTAAATTGGAATTTTTTTTAGATTTAGATTTAAAAAGTTCACGCGATGGCGTCGAAAAATCAAAAAGCGACTCAAACAAATCCCATTCTAATTCACCACACTCTGATGTATCTGATAAATCAGTCAACGATGAAAGCCCAGCATCTCCAAATGCCACTAAAACTACGGAAATAAACGGTGACAATCTATCTCCGTCACACTCTAAATCTGTAGCTTCAGACTCTGGCTCAATGAGTATTGATGTGTCGCCTGTGAAAAGTGGTTTATCACGTTCAAACTCAAGTTCCTCCTACGAACCACGTAAAAGTCCTAGACCTTTTGAACCTTATGAATCACCCTCGAATCGTACATCCAGGTCACCATCTCAAGACTCCGGCAATCGCTCCAGGTCTCACTCAAAATCAAGATCAGGTTCGAGAGCAAAGTCTCATTCTCGCTCGAGGTCGAGATCCAAAAGTGGCTCACCTAAGTCACGTTCACCTTCAAGCTCTCAGAGAGGTTCTCGATCTAGGTCGGCGTCAGTGTATTCCAGAACATACCACTCACCATCTAGATCTAGATCGAGATCGCGTGCATCAAGTCGAGCAGCATCCAAAGTATCAAATCAATCCAGATCCGGTTCAGTAAGGTCTAGGTCGCGTTCCCTTTCGAGAAAATCTCGATCGCGCTCGGGATCGCATAAATCAGGCTCGCACAAATCACGTTCCGGCTCGGTCAGATCTAGATCTGGGTCAGGGTCGCGCAAATCAAGATCACTGTCTGGTTCGCAGAAGTCTCGTTCTCCTTCCGGTTCACGTAAATCTCGATCACGTTCTCGCTCAGGCTCGGCGATCACGTTCCGGTTCACACAGATCCAGATCCGAGTCGGGATCGCGCAAATCGAGATCGCGTTCAGGCTCTCGCAATTCTCCTCGTTCACGTTCGAGATCGGGAAGTGGTTCGCGTAAGTCCGGATCTCCCGCCTCAAGACGATCGCGATCCCGTTCCAGATCGGGTTCACGACTATCGGGAAGCAACGCGTCGAGATCAAGATCACGTTCGAAATCGGGATCACGTTCCCGTTCTAGATCGGCCTCGAGCCGCTCCAGGTCACGTTCGAAATCCGGTTCGGTAAGATCGAGATCGGGTTCGAGGAAGTCGAGGTCGCGTTCAAGGTCGGGTTCGAGGAAGTCGAGGTCGCGTTCACGATCGGGTTCGAGGAAGTCGAGGTCGCGTTCACGATCGGGTTCGAGGAAGTCGAGGTCGCGTTCACGATCGGGTTCGAGGAAGTCGAGGTCGCGTTCAAGATCAGGTTCGGCGAGAAGTGGTCGTTCGAAATCTGGGAGCAGATCTAGCTCGCGTTCCGCTTCGGAGCAACCGACCGCGCGTAAACGCAAAGTTTTGTCTGATTCGGAAGATGAAGACGGCGAAAGGTCTAAGGCAGCAAAGAAACCAGCTTTGATCGACGAAGAAGAAGGTGATCAAGAGAATGAAGCGGATCCGGCTCCGATCGAACCCGCAGACGTTGCTCAAGATATCATGCCCGAGGTGTCCGACGATTCGGACGATGGAATCGATCCGAACCGAGGGTAAGATCACGCTAAAAGCACGTGGAAGTATTTATAGAGCGCAGCGGTAACAAAACTGTATTAGACAACATAAAGTTATTTGACTTCACTTCATTCTGTTTATTTTTTTATTTAATTTGGTTAAAGTTTAGTTCTAATTCCTATTAATTTTTCATTTGGAGTTATACATTACTGATGATCCTGCCTTTCTTCTATCTCTTTCTTCACTCTCTTCAAAAATTTTATCATAGTTAAATGTGTTTTAATTCTTAGACAGTTCCTGTGTTAATGCACTTTATTACCATTTTTCTTTTTATTAATTTTATTTGGGTAGTTACTGCTTTTCCATATTTTTTGTCTTCCTTTTTTATAGTTATTTTAAGAGGATTTCTTCATTCTCATCTAAATACATTTTTATTGTTTAGTCGTGTTCTAAGCCCTTTGTTTTGATTTTATTTATTCACTCTTCGTTTTTATTACTTTTTTAATTGTTTATTTTTATTAAGTTGTTACGTTACGTCTTCAGGTGACTTTCTATTTTTATAGTAAAAAGTAAGAGAACGAATTAGTTAGACTGTTCTTTTATGAATTTTCCTCCTTTTTAAGTAGAAAATTAAATTTTATATCATGTCATGTCTTAAAACCTGTTCAAGGGTTTGAGGGCGCGACCGTCTTGCACAAGCAGGGATTAAGACCCGCATGCCCGCTTAACTCCCTCTTAAGGGTGCTGCTTTGTTAAAACAGTGAAACGCTTGTTTTTCAGCTCTGGCGATGGTACCTCAGACTTCGAGGCAATGTTACAACGTAAACGCGAAGAACAATCAAAGAGGCGTAAACGCAAGGACATCGATATAATTAATGATAACGACGACATCATAGCCCAACTTTTAGTTGATATGAGGAATGCAGCTGAAGTAAGTGCTTCACTCTTCTATGAGTCGTTCCGTAATTTTACCTCTTCTTCAGGACGATAGAAGACTGAACCAGATTAATAAACCCGCAACCAAAAAAATAGCTATGCTTGGCAAAGTCATGTCGCAACTGAAAAAGCACGACCTGCAATTGGCTTTTATCGAACACAACGTCCTTAACGTCTTAACCGATTGGTTAGCCCCGATGCCAGACCGTTCAATGCCTTCTCTTCAAGTACGCGACGCCATTCTGAAGTTGTTGACTGAATTTCCCCGGATAGATCAGTCGACTTTGAAGCATTCAGGTATAGGCAAAGCTGTTATGTATTTATATAAGCACCCGAAAGAAACGAAGGAGAACAAGGAACGCGCTGGAAAGTTAATAAGCGAATGGGCGCGTCCCATCTTCAATTTGTCCGCTGACTTCAAAGGTAACTTAACCGGGCGTCGGTTTTTGGAAATTAATTATTCGATTTCAGCAATGACCAGAGAAGAACGCTTGCAAAGAGATATGGAACAGATGCCCAAGAAGAGGAGGAGCGAGGATCACGTCACAACTAGTAAAAATAAGGATATAAATAAGGCGATGACGTCTTCTGAGGGAAAGTACGTATTTAGACATTGGCCACCAGCACATTTGTAATTGCTTTTAGGGCTTTGCGACCCGGGGACAAGGGTTGGGTTGGAAGAGCTAGAGTTCCGGTACCTTCGAGCAAGGACTACGTAGTTCGCCCGAAATGGCACACCGATATTGACATCAGTAGAAGTACTAAAAAGCAAATGAACCGTTTTGAAAGACATTATAAGAACTTCGTCGACGGAAAAAGGCAGAAGAGGCAACGCGCCGTCGAAATTTCCATTGAAGGCAGAAATATGGCGTTGTAGTTTCGTCGACGGAGTTTAGCTTCTTTTTACATTTAATTATTGTCACCCAAATGTTTTAGTTTGCTCTATTTTACGATGTACGTTGTAACAGAAGTTACTATAGACTATACGCCTATAATTATTGTGTAAAATAGTATTTTTATTTTTAATTTAAAATAAAATGTTTTTAAAAAGGCGTGGCTTTTACTACAAATATTTTAAATTGGGAAGTTTTTTTGTAATAAAAGTTAATATTTTTTGTAAAAATTTTTTAGATATTGAAGTTTACATTACTACTTTTAATAGGTTTTTGGAATACTTTTTATTTTAAGTGTTAAATAAAGAGTTAAAAAATGTCTGTCCCTCGATAATCCGACGTACTCGGTAGTCCGACGCGCTACAGGCAGCAACATGCATCTCCCTCCCACCGCTCCGGCAGGAAGCAAAACAAACCTGCAGTGACATGAATCCTTCTCCCTCCGCTCTGTGGGGACAGATCAGTCAAGTGTAGTTAGTTCAGCAGTTGTGTTGTATAGTTTCGGACGGAAAGTATGTAACTATGTATTGCTTTGTGTTACGTTTTGACAGTGTGATTGCGTGTAGTGACAGTGTAAAAATGGCAAGCACAAGTGTGAAACGTAAACATAAAACATTAAGTTTATCTGAAAAATGGGAAATTATTAAACGAATAGACCGTGGTGAAACTCCGAGTGCAATATCTAAAGAGTATGACATTGGACGACCTACTGTCTACGATATTGTGAAAATAGGGAAAAAATTGAAAAATTCATAAAGTCTGTTGATGATGAGCCCAGGAACAGAAAAACTCTTAAGACTAGCGAGTTGCCCGAGGTCGAAGACGCTCTTTTCATTTGGTTCAAACAGCAGCGAAACCGGAATGCACCTATTTCAGGAGACATTTTGAAACAAAAGCCCAGTTTTTTACCAAGAAATAACAAAGAAAACTGACTTCCGCGCTAGTCACGGGTGGTTTGAAAACTTCAAAAACGCCATGGTATACGATTTATGCAGATGAGTGGCGAAAAGTGTCTGCTAACGAGTCTGAAATCCAGGAATTCATTGGAAAATTGGACGCAAAATCAATGAACTTGGCCTAGTTCCTGAACAAATTTATAACGCCGATGAAACCGGCTTGAATTGGCGTCAGCTACCAACAAAGTCATTTGTAACCGAAGATGAAAAGAAAGTTTCTGGAAGAAAATTACAAAAAGAAAGAATCACTCTGATGGTATGTGCGAATGCTTCAGGAACTCACAAGTTAAAACTGTTAGTTGTTGGTAAATCAAAACCCACGTGCGTTAAAAAACGTAAAGGTCGAATCCTTACCAGTAACCTACATGTGTCAAAGCCGTGCATGGGTCACAAAAGAGGTTTTCATGATTGGTACTTTAAAAGCTTTGTCCCTCAAGTTAAGCAAGAACTAAAAGGAGAAGTTACCAGTGAAAGCCCTTCTATTGCTTGACAACGCACCCGGACACCCTGACAAGGATGAATTAAAAGTTAAAACTGCCGATGGTTACATTGAGGTAATGTACTTGCCCAAAAACACGACCGCTTTGATCCAGCCAATGGACCAAAACGTCATAAAGACTCTCAAGGCACATTACAAAAGCGCCTTTTAATGGATATTGTCAGTCAACGTAATGATGACATTGCAGCCATTTTGAAATCCTTTAACATTAAGGATGCGATTTTGAATGCAGCATTTGCTTGGCAGCAACTAAAAAGCACAACCTTGATAAAATCTTGGAAGAATATTTGGCCTAACAACCCACATCTTACAACATGCTACTCTTCTTCCAACGATTCTGAATCTATTTTGGAGGCTGCACTTGAAATTTGTAACGAAGTGAAACTTCCGCCAGCATCAAGTGAGGAATTCAGAACATGGATTATTGAGGACAACCTTGCTTATGATGTATCAGAAGCAGAAATAATCCAGGAAGTCATGACAGTAGATGACGAAGTGAACGAGGAGGCAGTGCCAGAGAAAAACTTCACCGTCAGCTGCGATGAAGCGTTATCGGCAACGAAAACTTTGCTTCGTTGGTGTGAGGAGAGAGAATTAGACTTTTCAAATATTTTGATGTTAAAAGGTATTCAAGAACAAGCAATGACGGACTGCCTGCGTGCGAAGAAACAAAAGAAAATCACAGACTTCTTTAATGTGTAAATACATATGTATGTATGTACATACATATTGTAGATTTTACTTAAATTTCTTTCCGTATTTCTTTTAAAAACTTACATGTACTGTCATTTTGTATCCTGGTATTAATAAATTACATGTACCTTTACTGTTTCTTCCTTTTTTTTAACTTCATTGTGTTCAAACGCATTAAGAATAAAACATCTTTGATAATATGACATTTTGGTAATCCGACATTTTCGGTAATCCGACACTCTCTCGGTCCCTTAACTGTCGGATTATCGAGGGACAGCTGTATTTAAAAAATCATGTATTACATTACGGTTGCGTTCTGTTATGTAATTTTAATTGGAAAGTTTCTTTGTAAAGTAGTAATTAATTGCCACGATATAGATCTACAGTTGCTTTTAAAGTGGTTTTAGAATATATCTTAATACATTTTTTAGATTTTAAGACGTTGCCGCTTAGTTTGGCGCACATGCGTGAACGATCGAACGGTTATAAAAGCGCTAAATTTAAATATTAGAATAAGTTTTTTGTAAAATAAATATTTTTTTTTAGATATTGGGCGTTTACATTACTAAATACGTAGTTAACAGAAAAAAAAATACAGTTGCATTCTCTATATTGCATTTAAAACGGTTGTTACTGGAATATCTTTTTTTATATTTATATGTTCACAAATTTTTACTTAAAAAGTTTTTGTGAAAAAAATAATTACCATTGGTCTACAAGTCGATTTTAAACCGGTTATCTATATAAGATATACCTTAAAAACTGGTTTAAAATTAAAAAGGTTCATATAACCTCATATTTTTAAAAGAAAATTGATATAGTATGCCTATACAGGGTGAATCACCAGCAACGGGACAGAGATTTATAGCGAAAAGTTTTACAAGTTTTGTCATTTTAGTAGCTTGCAGGTAGATAAATTTTACATTTTTAAATTATTTTGAAATATACAGTATGTCCCAAAAAAGTGTGGCACATCAAAGTTATATTTTTTCTTACGGAACAACCTGTATCTTATTGTGTTTTTTGATTCCCCGTAAAAAATAAAGTATACTTTTATAAAGGTTCCCTATACATAAACACAGAGTGTTCTAAGTTTTGTCGACTTTTCTTAAAATATGGAGTATTAAAAAAAAATGAATATCTTCTAATCCAACAAAAATCATAACAAATTTAGGTAGTTGGATATTGGATTAATGTAGTCCATGATCAAATATTAAACATCTCTCGACAGGGTGTTCAGAATTTACAGGTTAATAATTCGATCATTCAATTTGTAATATGAGTCTTATTTTAAAACGAACACCCTGTATTTTATTATTTCATAATGTTAACAAAAAAGTCCTCTTTCGAATCCTATGCCTAAGTGTTACAGTTTCCACGCAATTTACAATTTCCTTAAAATTAATGGTAGCGAGAGATTTTAAAACAAAAAATGCACACGTAATTCAATTAGTCAATTCCAGTCATCTTGGGAAATTTTCTACAGCAAAAAAATTCCAATTGACTTTTTCAAGGTATAAGGAGGTATTTTGGTGTGCTAAACACGATGGTATGGTCCAAATTCAGCTACCAGATACGGAACATGCCGCAAATCGCCGATTTATAACCATTTTTTGGCCATTTTCGGGAAGATTTAAACTAGATGGCGCTATCGTTCTTAAATGGCAATTATAATGTGGCGAAAATGGCCATTTTTCCGTTTTTCGAAGATAGGGCCTAATCTATGTATTTTTATAAAAATTGTCAAGAGAACAAGTTATAGTTGTCAGAAATACCCGTAATCTCGTTTAAACTACATTGCGCTAGCATTCTTAGAACTGAAAATATGGCGTTTTTATAGTCAAAAAAATTATAACTATTTGCCTTTTTTTCACAGTAGGACAAAATCTTCGTATTTTTATGCATATAGTCAGAAGAACAAAGTTATAGTAGTCAAAAATACCAGTAATCTGATTCAAACTAGATAGCTCTAGCGGTCATGAAACTCAAAATATGGCCGTTTTACCGTCAAAAAAATAATAACTTTTTGGGTTTTTCGACAATAGGACAGAATCTATGCATTTTTATATAAATAGTAGAGATAACAAAGTTATAGTAGGCGGAAATACCCATAATTTGGTTCAAACTAGATAGCGCTAGTGGTCATACAACTCAAAATATAGCGGTTTTACCTACATTTCAATATTTAACAAGTTGCAGTTTCACCTGTTTTTTTGAAAATATTGATCTAGAAAAATGGGGTTGGCAGAAAACAATAAATGGTTTAGTACCCGTCCAAACTGAGACAGAAGCAGCTCCTGAAAACTTATTAAAATAATTTCTTGTTGCTGTAAAACGATATGAACGAGCAAAATATGTACTTGCCGCAAAATGGGTTTACATTGCAGTCCATTATGTAAGCATTGTAAGGGAAAAATCTGCTGAAACTGTTCTGAACCAAACGTAAGTTTGTTTGATACAGACGTAAGCAGTGATAGAAATTATCCCGAGCAAAGTAATCCTGACGTCGATGATGTGGATGAAGTTCTAAGGCAATTAGTCACTGAATATATAGACGATCAAGATGTTGAGAGTGAAAATAACAATGGCCATATAACATCATCGGTCATGTTTGGAGGTAGTGACAGAGAGGACAACATCATCGACACATCGTGCACTTCTGATTGCACGACTGAGAGGAAAGCAGCATTGATATTCCAACAAAAGAAATCGGAAGAGGAAATGAACTTCTCTTTATCAAATTATCAAAAAATATAGTTTTAAGTTAGCATGTATTGTTTGTAGATCGTAATTTTTTTAAAATTTAGTTTAAGATTTTTTAACATCAATGTTAATGTAAATAGGATATCTTTATTTAGAAAATGGTATGTATTCTTCATTTTTCCTAAGTTTTATCGGTGCCGATGTAAACTAAGTTTGAATTTTTTGTAGGATTTAAAGATAAAGATTTACCAAACAATGCTTTGTATTTTATTTTGTTTGGGGAGCAAACTTTACGGCGGTTCTATCCTATCGTAAACGCAACAAAGACTGACTGTTCTTTAAATTCGCAGGAGGACAAGACAATAAGGATTATTATTTCTATTTTAAATCTTATTCTATTGTTTATTGACAGATTAGTTACACAGTCTTTTAAAGGGATTTATTTTTTCACTTATAGAATTTGTACTTGTAGTTTTGTCTTTGTGGGAAAAGTGCGCACAACCTAATTTTAAAAATTGTTTAGGATCTTTGCGAATAAACTGTCGTGGAAAGTATACGACAATATTCTCTAGAGTATTTCACTGTAAATCTCACTTGGAAATGGTGCACAAATTGCAAACTTAAACCTATTTTTAAAAAACGTCTTCTGGTGAATAGTGTTCAGTGAAAAAAGTATGCTTTCTAAAGTAAAATGCCGAGAAGATTAAAAATCGATCCGCAATGTATTCAACGTGTGTTACTTGAAAATATGGAAGATGTAGGTACTATACTTAATTTAAACAAACCTTCTGCGATAGTATGGAAGCCAATTATTGGAAAATAAGAGTTCACCTAAAGGTATTTATACAGCTGTTCAGTGCAATAGGTACCTACAATTTAAAAACTATACTAAGTGACATAGAAAGAAGAACACCCAGTAATAATGAATTTATTTGAACAACTTTTGGTATACAGTGTATACGAATTAGATTAGTAAACGATCACAATTTGATAAAAAATAAACTGTTAACTTCTTCAAAAAACTTAATAATGTGTTGCTCCACCACGATGTCTTGTGCATTCATTAACACGTCTGGGCATACTTCTAATGAGGTGATCGATTTCTTCTTGAGGTATTTCATTTGATATACGCGAAAACTAGAACGTGATGGTTGTTTCTATCGGTGGTCTTATAAAAATATTTAAAATAAGTGATTTTTGGTGTATTTAAATCTTTCTTTTGGGTGATTAATCAATTGAAATGCAAGTTGATCATAACGCATAATATTTACTACAAAGTTAAATGCTATAAACGATTAATAAGGACATTTATAGTTGTTACATTTAACAATAATTATAAATCTTATCAGTTTATACGTATTCCGACCTTGTGTTGCATATTTACTTACGTAGAAAAGATGCCTTCAAACTGCAATCATTGTGGAAATTCTGTTACGCGTAATGATAGTGGCACAATTAAATGTTGTGTTTGTGAGATGATTTTCCATGATAAATGTGGCAATTACACTACTGGTAACAGAAACGAATGGAAGTGTAAAATCTGTTCTAGAGATAGCGAAAAGCGATTTTGAGTGAAATTTTGACGGAATTACGCTTATTAAGATCTGAGCAGGTCGAAATAAAACTTCCCTTAACTTATGCCATGAAAAAATAGAGGACTGCAACGAAATATTAAAAATCAAGAACAAACTCTTCTGGACCATTTAAACCGCATTGAGCAGCTTGAAACAAATAATTTAAAATTACAAGATGAGAACCAAACTCTAAATAGACAATTGAATGATTTGGAACAGTATACGCGACTAAATAGTTTAGAAATTATTGGTGTTCCAGAAGTAAGGAATGAAAATGTATTTGTCACCGTTCAGCAAATTGGTGCTACGCTAGGATTTAAAGTTGAATCACAAATGATTGACGTTTGTCACAGGATGAAACTAACCCTACTAAACTCAATCAACCTAGATCTATAATAGTCAAATTCGTAAGACGCTGGGATAAAGAAGAATTTCTGAAGTGTAGAAAAGTTAAAGGTAATTTTAGTACTACGCAGCTTCCCAACTACTTTGGTGAAAAGACTGCTTCAAACAACAATCCTATATATGTTAATGAATCGTTAACGGCTGTAATAGACACTTGTTGGCACATGCCAAGAAGTTTCAGAAGGAACATAAGTTACAATTTGTATGGACTAAAAATGGTAAGATATTTATAAGAGCCAAAGAAAACAGCAAAGTATTCCGCATCTCCAAAGTTACTGACTTAAATAATGTTTTGCAATGAGTTTTGCGCATGAATCTCTTTTTATTTCTGTTATCAGTATCTTGCTTTTGTTTTATCAATACATTATTATGTTTAGTTCATCTTATACTTATTTATGATTATTATTGTCGTTTATGTTATAATGATGAGTAGTACTATTAGAATTGCACACTTTAATTCCAGGTCTTTAATAAACAATTTTTTGATAAAAAGAATACATTCAATCAAATAATTTTGATATCATAGGCGTTAGTGAAACATGGCTATCAAATAAAGTTGATATCGCTTTGGTGGATATCCCCGATATAATTTTTCTCATACGGATCGAGTAACTTTAACATGGGGTGGAGGAGTAGGTATTTATATAAATAGTAATTTCAAATTTACTATCTTATCTGTACCATTTAAAAGTAATTTAATGGAAGACATTTGGATTAAACTCACATTTGCCTCCAAAATAATCATTATAGGCACCATTTATAGAAAACCCAATTCGTCTCTAATTGATTTCTTAAATATTTTTGAAGACATCGTTTCTTTTATTATTCCATTATGTGATCAATTTATTTGTATGGGAGATTTCAACATCAATATACTTGATATACATTGTTCCGCTACTATACAATTATTGTCAATGCTAGATGGGTTTGGTCTAAAACAAATTATACAGGAACCAACTCGTATTGTCGCTAATAGTTCTACACTCATTGATCTTCTTATCGTAAATTCAGATAAGATTATTAAAAATGTAGGAGTATTTAATTTACATGAAATGTCTGATCATGAGCTAATTTATTGTGAATATGAAGTTGGTGAGAAAATTGATAAAAATTAGTATTTTATACCTACCGTGATTTCAAAAATTTGATTACAATAACTTTTATAATGACTTACTGCGCGTGTCTTGGGATAATCTTTTAAAATTCATAATGTTGTTGACAAAATAAATTTTTAATATCACCCTTTTGACACTTTTTAATAATCACTCTCAAATAAAGACTGTTAGAATCACAAAACCTAAAAAACATTGGTTAACAGATAATATTAAAATAATGATTGCTGCTAGGGATAAAATGTTACAAAAATTTAAAAAGTCAAAAAATCCTCTTCATTGGAGTGAATATAAAAATTTTGGTTGCATATGCATCATAAATAATCCTACTTCCGATTAATACTCTTTTTGTCAATGGTGCAAAGTAAACCCTACTGGAGCAAAGTAACCCCGGTTTACGACATATTAATAACGAAAAGTATTTTTAATTATAAGATAGTTTAAAACTTTTTGAGTAATATAGTATCAAAGAAAAATAACACTTTTAAAACAAATTAGAAAATAATATTTCTTATAATGTTTGTTGATATAAGGCTTTCAATCATTGTGATAAAAATATCTTTAGTTATATTCTTCTTCTTGAAATTCCGCTCCTATCGGAGATTGGAAATCATCTCCACTACTCGGACCTTATCAATCGCGCGTCTGAAGGGTTCTGCGGACGTGCAACCAAACCACTCCCTCAAGTTGCGTAGCCAAGAGATTCTTCTTCTGCCAATCGTTCTCTTGCCTTTTATTTTGCCTTGAATAATTAGCTTAAGGATGTTATATCTATCTCCTCTCAGAACATGTCCTAGATATTCTAATTTTCTCCCTTTTATGGTGTTACTGATTTCTTTGGCTTTATTCATTTGTCGTAGTACTTCCTCATTTGAAACCTTGTCAACCCACGGTATTCTCAGCATCCTCCTATAGCACCACATTTCAAATGCCTCTATGTTTTTGTTGTTTTCTGACTTGAGTGTCAAGCCTCCATTCCATACAATAGAATGGAGAATATATAGCATTTTAGTATTCTGGTTCTCAGTTCTAATGTTATATCTCGGCTGCAAAGTATTTTATTCATTTTATGAAAGCACTGCGAGCTACTTCAATTCTACATTTGATTTCTTTTGTATGTTCTGTTGTTTCAGTTACCCATGTGCCAATATATTTGTAGGAGGATACCCATTCCAGTTTGTTGTTATTAATATTTATAGACGGTCTATTGTGATTTGTGCTTGGGTTTTGAAGTTGTCATGACTTTGGTCTTTTAGGTTCATATCCAGGCCATATCTCTTGCAGGAAATGTTTGTTACCTCAACCAGATGTTGTAGGTCTTCCAGACTGTCGGCGAATATAACGGTATCATCTGCGTATCGTAAGTTGTTAAGTCTTTCCCCGTTTATGACGATACCACCGGTTTCTTCTGACAGCGCTTCTTCAAAGATACCCTCACTATATACATTGAATAAGAGAGGCGACAATACACAACCCTGTCTAACACCTCGACATATCTTGATCTCCTCACTCATATCTTCTCCGACTTTGACTCGTGCTGTTTGATGCCAGTAGAGATTGGATATTATTCTTATGTTCTTACTATCGATGTTTTTTCTTTTTAGTATCTCTAGGAGTTTTGTGTGCTGGACCCTATCAAATGCCTTTTGAAAGTCGATAAAGCAGATGTACATATCATGATTCATATCTAGGCATCTTTGTCTAAGTACGTTTAGTCCGAAGAGCGCTCCTCTTGTTCCTACGCCTTTCCTAAAACCCATTTGAGTGTCACTGATGTCTTGTTCTAAATCCTTATGAATTCGGTTATGTATGATCTTTAAAAATATTTTCGATGTGTGGCTCATTAGGACGATGATTCTGTGGTCCGAACATTCTCTGGCTTTATTTTTCTTTGGCAGTGTTACGAATGTTGAGGTTAGCCAATCGTTAGGAATTCTGCCCGTCTCATAAATGTTGTTAAATAGTTTCAGTAGAATATCTATGGAGTCCTTCCCTATGAGTTTTAGTAGTTCAGCAGGCACTTCGTCAGGTCCTGCTGCTTTTCCGGATTTACAGTTTTAATTGCTTGTTCGAGTTCCTCTCTTAATATTTCTGGACCAGTATACTCCACGTCTGGGTTTTCCCGTTCTATCCGATTATCGTTAAAAAGTTCTTGTATATATTCGCTCCACCTTGCCAGTTTGTCTATCGGTTCTACAATCAAGTCGCCGTTCTTGTTTACCAACACATCAGGTTGTTATATTAATCACATCCAATCATTTATTGAATCAAAATAATTAAGAAATTAGTAGTTCGTGTGACTTTCAATACTGGTGTTTAGAAATTATATTGATAACAAGAAAACACTTTTTGGTGAATATCTTTTATTATACAAGGGACTATAGTGCTTTAGTCCTGTGTTTTATACATTGTTTTATGCACTCCCAGTTGCTAAGTATAATTAAGAATTTTGAAAAAAATTAAATTAATACAAAAAAGATTACAGTTAAGATAAATTATAATTTTAATTGTTTAATAAAAATGCATTTTTAAAATGTTAATACACATCATGGTAAAACATCAGTTAAAAAAATAAACTTTATAAAACGTCAAAAGTAAATGTATGCAAATCCAGTAGTTTACTCGGTATGTTGCTATGGAAACGTCATGTTTATTTTACTCTAAATCCATCAGAGTTACAAAACTATTTTAATTTCCTTGAGATTTAAAATGGTACTTTAATCTTCGAAAGTTTAGGAATAGAAAATAATATTTTCAACAGATTTTACTTTTAAATTTTATGAAAGAATATTAGTTACATGCTACAAGGTTGTTTAGACCAAATTTTCATACACAAGTATTTATTTCAAACTAATAATTTTGGCAACTTACATTTCAATTTATTTTGTAAAACAAAACAATGTGGTATTAATACGACTTTTCAAAAATATTTTAATTTTTTAAATCTATACTAATTTCAAAACAACATTACCGACGTATTTCTTATTCTTATTTTAATCAGATTTGTTTGGTTTTAAATTTATTTATTTTATGTCAATTTTTAAGTCTTGTGCTTGTTATTAGTTTATATTAGTTTTCTTTTGTTTTCCATTCGTTTTCTCGTTTTCCATTTTCTTCTTCATCAAATTTCTCTTTTAATTTAGTTTCACATACTTAATTAATTCATCCATAATTTGTCCGGATATAAAGTTGCTGCAATTCGGCGATAAGTAAAATTCCCTTGAATGAACATACTTTTTAATTATTGCACGGTCGTTAGCATTCATTATTTGCTAAATTAGAAAACCTTCTTAGAACCCGAACAATGGATAAACTAAAGAGATAATAAATTTTCAACGTAGTTGTGGTATCAACTTAGGTGTGTTACAAATTACGCCTATTAACTACCTTATACCCTGTTATAAAATAATTTAACAATAACGACCTTGTCATGATACCGATCCATTTATCATCATCACATTATTTGCCAATACAATACATTACGAAATTAACTTTTGATCATAAAATGGTAAAGTTTTCGTAATTAGGTCACCAATATCAAGGCTTTGTTGTTTAGCTGCACAATGAAGGATTATGTTACGAGGATGGCGTTCAAAAATGATATATAGATCGAAGGGTGCATTGACCCTTTCTAAAATGTATGCACTTCCTTTAACCGGAACCGGAATGTCTGTAATTATTCTTGGTTGTAGATCTTTTGCATTACTACGTACTACAGTATAATAATGGTATAATGCTTTCGTTGTGGGTTCTATCGTATCTTCGGTAAATTTATTAGGATCGATAAATCATCAAAAATATTATTTAGAATGGAAAACTAACCGAGATGGATTGCAATGATTTAATGGTTATTAATTTTTACATGTGAATTCAAAGTAGATCTAATTCCTAATTATTTGAGAAATCTTTAATTAAATTTATAACAAGAAAAAATGTTTCAAACATTTTTTGGGCGAAAAAAACATTAGTTTTTTTCAAAATGAAAAACCAGTTTTTTACTCTGCACCTTTTAAATAAGATGGAGAGTTATGGAACGATTTCCAAGACGAAAATGTTAACACCCATTTTTTTCATTTTTTGGCTAATTAGAGTTAGTATGTAGGTTATGATGAAGCAAAAAAATTGTACGATGGCCGGTGGGCAGGTCGACCAGCCGGCCGTCCGTCCCTATGAAAACAATATATCAAGTAAACCGCCGGTTCGATTTTTATTAAACTTTGCTTATGGGTCTCATTACTCTTATTTATAATTGTGTAGATCTGATTAAATTTTGCAAAAATATTTAATTTACAATGTTTTTCAACTAAAATTTTTTTGTAATTCAATTATAGAAAACTTTGCATAAACTATTTTTGATCCAATAAGTAATTACTGAGATATCACAATTAAATCATCAAGAAAATTATTTGGAATGGAAAACTAATCGAAATGGATTGCAGTGATATAATAGTCATTAACTTTTAAGTAGAGAAATTTGCAAATTGTCGTGAATGAAAGCAAAACATTCATCCTTCTTTATATTTTTCTATTCTGATCGATGTATCATTAATTAAATTATAAAATTGAAGTTGTAAACAAACGGGAATTATTTTTCATTAAAAAATTAACTTCTAAAAATACTGCTTGATCAGCAATAATAGTATGGGACATTATTTGAATAGGTAGAAAGAAATCAGATTGCCCAGATCAGTTATTGTTGTGACTCCACTTGAGAAGCACTCAAAACAATCGGGTACTAGAAAAGTTATTATCAAATCAAATTTTCAAATCAAATCAAATTTTATTGTTGTTATATAATTAAACAAAGGATCGTTTTTTATATTTCAATACAATTCCTTAAACCTATCCAACTGTTCCCCCTTATTTCCTTCTCCCTATTGTTTCATTATTTTTTTTCTTCCTGTTCCATCCTTTTCCTTCTTTCCACTACCTTCTTCATCCATTGTATCCCTTCCCCCTTTTCCCCTAATAACTTCTTCCAATCCATTTCCTCCAGTCTCAGTTCTTCACATTTTTCCATCATATGTTTGATATTCTCCCACTCTCCCCCACACAATCTACATACCCTCTCTTCATCCCTCGTCCAGTATTTGTTTTTCTGTTCTTCGTTTCCTGTCCTAAACCTTGCTATTAACCTTTCTTCTTCTAACCCTTTTCTCGATGTCAAGTACTTCGGTATTTCTTCTGCGATTATTTCCTTGTATTTCCATTATATTTTGTTCTTCTTTCCTTCTTGTGTATCCTTATCTCCTCTACTAACTTCTTCTCTCACCTCTTATTCTCTTTATCTCCTCTCTCGCGTAACCACCCCTTGGATAACATTTCTTTCTTGCCTCCTGTCCATGTATAATTTTCTGCATTTCTACCTCTTTCCAACATTCATATAGTATCTCTTTTTCCTTTCTGTTTTCCATCCCTTCTTCATCGCTCTCTTTCCTGTTTGTATTCTTATCTTTTCTAGTTTTATCTCTTCTCCCAGAATATATCCCGGTGTCTCCTTTTCCTGTTCCAATGTCCACTTCTAATATTTTTCCTGAATCTTCTCTTGTTCCTCCCATTCCTTCCATTCCTAATTCTCTGCTCCATACATCATAACGCTTTTTACTAATCTCTCAAAAACCCATCTTCTTTTTTCTATATTTTTCCGAAAGTTCTTTCTCCTAGCCCCCATGCTTCTCCTACTATTCTATTTCTCTTCTGTTAGAGTTCTCTTATTTGGTCTCGATCCTTGTTGTCGTATCTTATCACATACCCTAAATATCTGTATTTATCCACACTTTCAACCTCTTCCTCTCCCCACCATCATTTCACCTCCTTCGTCTTCCTTTTCTCTTTTTAAATTCTATTATTTTTGCTTTCGGTACATTCACTTGAAGTTTTCTTTTTTCTAAGAACCTTTTATTACTTTGATCATCTTTTTCATCTCTTTTTTGTTTTTCGCTAAGGCGACAATATCGTCTATCGTCCCTCTCCCTTTTCTGAAACCATTTTGCCATTCCGGTATTAATCTCTTTTCTCTCTAACTCCTTCTCTAACATTTCTCTTATTATTTCTGCATATATCTTATACCCTATGTTCATTATGCTTACCCCTCTGTAGTTTTTCACATCTGTCCTGCCTCCTCCTTTATATACAATGAAAATGAAAATCTCCCTACTGCACCAATAGCAGCGAAAACGCAATTGATATATGCTCCAGCAGATATGGAAAACTCTTCGAATAATCATATTGAAATAAGTCAGCTAATACCAGACTTGTTTTTGTTAAATAATCAATAGACGATTTGTTGATTGACTCTCATCTTAACAGTGAGCTAAAGTTTTTATGTTTGACAGAAATCGGAGCCAATTCTGATTGTATAAAAAGTATTTGCATTAAGGGTTTTACTCTATACTGTAATTATATTAGATCTACATGTAAAAGTGGCGGTGTAGGCATTTGGGTAAATAATAAACTATTATCTACTAAGGCGAGATTCAAATGTATCGACATACAGAAATATTGTACCGATAAACATTTTGAAATTTGTGCCTTATCTTACACTAACTTCTTAGATAATAATATTTGTAAATACATAATTTTAACATGTTACAAGTCTCCTTCTGGATGTTTGCAATACTTTATAGATAAAATTACTGATGTACTTAATCTACTTTATCATCCAAATGTGAATTTAGTTCTCTGTGGCGACATCAATGTTGATTGTACAAAAGTCAACTTCTTCTATCACTGCCTTATCCCCTGTGGACGTTGGCTAATAACATAGCAATCTTGATTTTGTTTACAGCACTTCTAAACATCTGGACAGATGACAGTCCAAACCATTGTCTTAGGTTGTGCATCCATGAATGTCGCCTTCTTCCCGGACCTCTTCTACTATCCACTTTGCCTTGAACTATTAACTGCAATAGACGATATTTATCGTGTCTCATAATGTGGCCGAAATTTTGGAGTTTGCGGCTCTTTATTGTGAGTACGACCTCTTTTTCTTTTCCTATTCTTCTCATGACTTCCACGTTGGTTGTGTGGTCGGTCCATGGTATTCGAAGAATGCGCCGGTAAATCCACATTTCGAAAGCTTTCAACCTCTTTAAAGTTGCCTCTGTTGTTGTCCATGCCTCTACTCCGTAGAATAAGACAGAGAAAATATAGCATCTAACTAATCTTAATTTTAGTTTAAGGGATATACTCTTACTGATAAATAAGAATTTCATCTTATTAAACGTGACTCGAGCTTTTTCAATTCGTGAACGAATTTCTCTTGATTAGTCCCAGTTCGAATTCACGGTAGTTCCAAGGTATGTGTATGATTCTACTTGTTCAATGTTTTTGTTGTTTACATTAAGGTTCATTGGTGTTTGAATATTTCTTCTTTCTATGACAACTATGAATATAAAAAACTAATCGCTTCATTATCTCATTTTAATTTGAAAAACGTTGTAGGCGGGCCAACAAGAGTTACGGAGACTTCTACAAGCACTATCGACCATATTTACACCAATATCAATCAGCCAGGATCCTGTGATATCATAGATAATGTCATCTCTGATGATCGGACGTTACTATTTTCTTTTCATGAAAGTGCCTCCACGCAGGTAAATAACCAAACGATTGTCTACCGTAGGCGTTATTATAATAAAAGAAACATTAAAAATTTTGAAACAGGTTTAGTAAACGAAAATTGAGAGAAATTATATAACCATTTAATTATTTTCACGATACATTTTACAACATTTTAATGTAAATTTTCCTTTACAAAAACACTATCCCAGAAAAACTATATTCTGGATTAACAATGAAGTAAAGTTATCAAGTTCAAAATTAAAATACTTATACGTATTGAGTCGTGCGTATCCAAATTTAATTCCTACTTACAGACAAGCTAAACGAAAACATAGAACACTAATAAATAATGTGAAAAGTTTGCATTATCAATCAAAATTATTGATTCTGAAAATATTAATAAGGCTGCGTGGAACGTTGTTTCAGAATTAACAAAAACTGATTCAAACCATAAAACTGACATTGTCGTTCTGCTAAATGGTGCTTTAACAGATGAACCAAATGATGTAGCAAATGCGTTCAATAATTTTTAATAACGCCGCTACGAAAATATTAAACAAAATACCTAGTGCTAATTTAAATGTAATTAATAATAAACCAAATACCTTACCATTAAGAGAACCTCTTAGTTTGTGTCCCTTCACGGAATGTGAGTTATTTGAAGTAGTGTATGAAAAATTAAAAATAAGAAATCGTCTGGTCCTGATGGCATTCCTATGTTCATTGTCAAAATTTTTTTCCATTTTATTGTCCCTCAATTAACTTATCTGGTTAACTTATCCTTTTGTAATGGATATTTTCCGGAAAAATTAAAGATAGGTAAAATTGTGCCGGTGTTTAAAAAAAACGACCCTCTTGAGATGGAAAACTACAGGCCTATCACAATAAATTCAGCGTTTTCTAAAATATACGAAATTTGTTTTCTAAAATTATTCCTAACTAACAATAGTATATTGTCAAACAGCCAGCATGGATTTCGTTGTGGTAGATCTACTAGTTCTGCAATTCACACATTTTACGATTCAGTTGTAAAAGTGATAAATAACGGGGAATGCCCGTTGGAATCTTCTGCGATCTCAGCAGGGCATTCGACTGTGTTAATAAAGATAAATTACTATCCAAACTATATAACTATGGGATTACTGGTCGGGCTTTTGATTGGATAAAGTCATATTTAATTGAGAGACTGCAATATGTAACTATTAATAATTATAATAATCACAGTGGAGAGACTTGCTCAGAGGTCTCAAAAACTTTGAGAGGCTTCAGGATTCAATTCTGAGACCAGTTCTGTTCATTCTCTACATCAATAATATTGATTTATTAAATTTACCAGCAGATGTCACAACATATGCCGACGACACGTCTTTAATTATAACTAGTCAAAACAATATTGAATTGCAAAAAAAAGTAATAATTCACTCATTACACTACATAGATGGTTCTGTTCACGTGATATCTTTTTAAATACCGGTAAAACTACTTCTTTGCGATTCCACAATAGACAGAATAATAACTGCCCGGATATAGAAATGCAAGTAGATAATGAAACTGTCCCTATATCACATTCTGTCAAATTTTTGGATTATTCATTGATGACACTCTTAGTTGGAAACACCATTGTGAATATCTTGCTGCTAAATTAAGAACGATTTCATATTTAATAAAAAATCTAAGTAGTGTTCTAACACAGCAACAGATAATCCATATATATATTTTGCTCTTGTAGAGTCAAGAATGCGGTATGCAATTTGTTTTTGGGTGGGTCCACATCTTCTGCTGGAGTTTTTTAACTCAAAAACGTATCATTCGTTGCATAGAAAAAGTTTCCAGTACTGAGAGTTGTAAACCAATTTTTATCAAGTTCAATTTACTTACTTTGCCAGCTATGTACATACCTATACGAACTGTGTCTACACGTTTTCAAAACCAGAAATAATTTTATTCTGAATAAGAATGTACACAAACATGACACCCGCAGCAGAAAAAAGTTTCACGTTCCCTTTAATAAATGCGTCAAAACTTATAAATCTCCAAACCGTTTAGGATTAATAGCTTTTAATAAACTTCCAGTAAACATTAAAACATGTAAACATTTAGTAAATTTTAAAAGATTGTTGAAAGAATTTTTTATATCTAAGTGTCTTTACTCCGCCAATGACTTTTTTAACAATGTTAGTTAATGTTTAGTTATTTGTTTTTATACATCAAAGTGTGTTTTTATATGACGTTTCCTATACAAATGTTTTGTCCATTGGAAATAAAGTTACTATTACTATACTGGACATATGATTGCTTCCTTCAACTTTTTAGGTATTCTCTCTCCTGTCCATATTCTTTCAAATATTTTTCTTAATTATTCCTCGTCTTTTCCCCGTACATTTCCATTGTTCTATTGTTCTCCTTGTGTTCCATCCGTTCCTCCTGCCTTTCCTTTTTTCAGTTTATCTATTGCTTTCCCCATTTCTTCTTTGTTTATCCCCCTCTCTATTTCTTACTTTTCTATTCCCATACTCTTTTTTCTCTCTCTTTCTTTCCTCCAAGATTTTTATACAATGTTCTTCCCATTTCTCTACTTCTATTCTAGCTTCCTTGCTTTTTCTTTTCACCTCCTTTTGTTTTACAAATTCCCATGCTTTTCTTTCATTTGTTATTTCTCCTATCCACTTCTCCATTTGGTTTTTATATTCCTTTTTGCTCTTTCTTTAAAATTAGCTTTAATATTTTGAATTCCTCTATTTCCATCCTGCCCTTTCTCCATTTCCTTCTTCCTTTCCTCAGCTTTCTTTTCCCTATGTCAAATTCCCAATTCCACCAAACTTTTCCTTTCCCTACTTCTTTTCTTTTTCCTACTCTATACTTTCTTTTTACTGTGGTATGCTCCATTTTGTTATCATCCTCCCCATCTCGTCCTCCACTTTCCATTCCATTTCCGATCCCTCCTCCATTCTCTCTTTATACATTTTTATACTTTCATCTGTCCAAATTTTCATTTCTCCACATTCTCCTCCTCCCCCTTCTTCTTCCTCTTCCTCTCCCCACATGCTCACTTCTAACGGTTGGTGGTCTGATTCCATTTTTTCGTTTATTATTACATAATCTATAACTGATTGTCCCTCTTTCGCTTATATATGTATATTCTCCTTTTCCACCTTCTTCAATATTTCATCAAACTAAATATTTTATATCACCGCATCAACATGGTTTTGTTGACAAACGCTCTACACTTACTAACCTGTGTTGTTTTACTCATTTTACGGCTGAGGCATTAGATAACCACGGACAGGTGGATGTTATCTACACCAATTTTTCCAAGGTCTTTGACTGCATTGACCATGGGATATTATTATTATAAAATTAAGACTGTATGGTTTTTGCAGCTCAATAATTTCATTTCTTTCATCATACCTTCAAGACCGCTTACAATACGTGGTATATAATGACTTTCGATTTGTTATCTCTTGACCTAAGAAGACGTAGGATTGGTTTGTCTGTGTTGTATAAATTATTACATAATGCAATTGATTGTCCTTTTATACTAGGTAAATTGAATTTTTACGTATCCATGAAGAACACCAGAAATAATTATACTTTTTATACTCAATTTGCTAAAACCAATACATTTAAAAATTCCCAGTTATAGCAATGTGCGGTTATTATAATGGTATTTGTTGCAATACTGATATTTTCCATTGTAACCTTAAAACTCTATTAGAGGCATACAATGAATATTATTTAATTACTTTTGAACAATCAACTAATAAAGATAAAGTATAATTACAGTTTTTCGTAATTATTATCATTCTTGTTAAGTGATTTATTTATTTATTTATTTTGCAATTTTCAGTAACATATCTTTAGTTTCTGTTACTTTTATTACTATTATTAATATTTTACTATTTCTAATAACATATGTATACATATATTATAAAACTGTATTATTTATTGTTGTCCTGTAATTGACTTGGTAGCTGTTGGACAATAAATCATATTATTATTATTATTATTTATTATTATTTCCGTTCCTTATTGTCCAGCCTCTGTCCTCACATAACTCCAGTAGTTTTCTTCCTTGCCCGTTTATTTTTTTGTCCTTTGATTTTCTGATTCTTACTTTTCCGTTTATTATTAATTCTCCTCTTCTCCTATTCTTGCATTGAAATCTCCCCCAATATTATCTTTTCTTCTTCCCCTTCCTTTATTTTGTTCTCTATGATCTTTTTAGTCTTATCCGTTTCGTTCCCATAGATCGTCACGATGACAAATTTCTCTCCGTTTTCTGTCTTTATTGTTGTTTTCATCATTCCTTTTATTCATTCTTTATTTTCTTCTTTATCCTTTTTCCATTATTTTCTTACCTCAACTATTATTCCCCTTTTCCTCTCCCTTTCTGCATACTGCATTTCCCATACAAACTCCTCCGGCATTTTTTCCTTCCAATTTATCCAATTCTTTTCCTCCATCCAAGTTTCTACCATTCCGACCATTTTCGACCTCTTTATATACTTCCAAAATTCTTCCCTTTTATTCTTTAGCCCCGCAATGTTCCAAAATAGTATTTTGTTTTTACGTTTTTCCTTACACCTCTCATTTGTCACCTCCCTTATCTCATCTCCATTATATTTTGCCAGGTTGTCGTCTTTGTCCTTTTCTTTTCCCCTTTCTATTAGTTTTTGAACTCCTCCTTACCAGTTTGTCTTCATCTTTATTCCATCTCATTTCCTTCTCATCCACGAAAACTTTCATATATTCTACTTTAGTAGTTTTTCCTTCTTCTCTCCATTTCTTAGCTTCATACCTTATTTTTTGCTGTATTTCTCTTTCTCTTTTTGACATGTCCTCATCAATATAAATTTGAGTACCTCTCAGCTTCCCTTTCTTTCTTAGTACCTCTATTTTCTCCTCTATTGTGTCCAGTCTTATTAGTATTATTTCTTTAGATATTTCTTTAGCTTCCACCACCCCCATGTCTATTCCCAACTCTTTTTTATCATTTCGTTCGCTTGTTTTTTCGCCCCCCAGCCTGCATTTCCATTCTTTTTATTACTAATGTTTTTCTTCTTTTTTCCTTCTCTATTCCTTCTACCCTTCTTTTCAATTTTCCATTTCTAGTTATTTTTTTATTTCCTCCTTTATCTGCCCTGTTTTCTTCCATTTTTGCCCCGTTTTATTCTGTTCCTCTCTCATGTATTTTATTTCACTGAGCGTCTCAATACACACCTCTATTACTCCTCTCTCATCTCTTCCTCTCGCCTCCGCCTTCGGTGATTTTTTCGTTTTACTGCTTTTTTTGAATACCTCCTTCATTAAGGCCTGTCTTTTTCTCTTATTTTCTGACTGCGTATCTTCCGAGTCTGACTTAATTTCTGTACTTAATTTCTTAACGAAAACTTCTTAATAATACGGAATTAAAAATTTTTTTTTAACTTCAAAAATTGCAATTGTTTATTTCTGTACTTACTAAATGTTTATCACCAGCCGCACTCGAAACTATCTAGCCGGCGTTCACGGTCCCACTGTCGCGTACCTTATCTGCCCTCAAAGAGTTATTAAAGAAAGAGTAACTATGGCTCTTCAAGATCTTAATTTGTAAGTGGGTCTACCCGTATTACTAGACAACACTGTACAAATGTATGTATTTATGTTTCAATTGACTGTGTTGTGTACACGGGATCGAATAGGTGTACATTATTGCCAGTAAAGTATTGTCAAAGTTTTTAAGTTGAAGTATAGTCTGTTGCAAAAAGAAATTTCATTTGTTAATTAGTATTCCATTAATTGTGGTGAGATTAAAAGTTTAATTATTAAAATCCTATCAAACTGTTAAACACATTTCGTATCACTTACGAACAACATTTTAAATAATTGGTGACGACACATTCGACGGGTAAAGTCTGTATACTATTGGCGCGGAGTAATAAATCATACTTGCTTGAAATAATTCTTTATTTTCTTGTGAAAGCGGTACTTCTACGGTTAAGTAAAAACCAATAAATTCTAACCAAAATACGATCATTGTGCCGCTCTTGCAACATATCGACCCATCTAGGGTCTGAGAACAATAGTTTAATCTGTGTAAAAACGTTGCCATCAGCCCAGGTACTGATGAAACGAGAATCATAGCCGTAGATGTGGGTATTATACCAAGATACAAAAATAATAGTATATAATACGTAAGAAGTAAAATTTGTAATGTAATCTACTATACAAATAAAATAAATAACATATAAATAATATATGACATAAATATAAAATAAAATAGTAATGCAGATATCGTCAGTACATTTATTACAATTACAATTAATTTGCAGGGACCGATATTTAGGCATCAAAAAGTAAATTTGGCTTAATTATAAAATTATGTGGTTGTCATGGAAACTTATCAAAATGAATAGATAAAAGTAACAGGCATAAAAATGTTCATTTAAATAACAAGACATTAGTAGGTAAAATAGGTATATTTAAAAATACTCACTTGTGGTTACAATAAATGGTGTTTAGAGAGTAGAACACTGTTTCAGGCACATTATGCTTGGTCATTTAACTTTCTTCCTCGTCTGAAATTTCCATTTCGGAATCAGAATCGCTGTCTTGTGTGTTTACTGATATTATAATTGGCTCCAATGTTATCTCTACTAAATTATCCAGTTGCCAACATTTGTCTTCTTCCTTAACGACATGAGATACACAGTTCTTCCATCTTTCAGGTGTTACATTTTCCAGAAGTTTTTCCACGTCGTCGAGTTTAAAAGTGGTATTTTTACGAGCGACGTCACCTTTACTTGAGCCCAAACCAACTCTATAGGATTCAGCTCACAATAGTAAGGTGGTAAACGCAGTACTTCAATGCCCCGATTCTTTGCCATTTCGTCAATAACATGACGTATATACTTATTCTTATGAACTTTAACAATATCCAATAATTCTCTTTTCACCATGTCATCCTCAAAAGTTATATTCTTAACAGATAACCAATCTATAATTTCTGCTTTCCTCCAAGCGCTGGTAGGTAAATTTTCGTATCTTCGTGAGTGGTAGCTGGCGTTGTCCATAACTATTATAGATCCTTGGGGTATCAAATCTAGCATCTGCTCAAAATATTCTTCAAACACATTAGCATTCATGTCTTCGTGGTAGTCGCCAGTTTTCTTTGATTCAAATTCTAACAAACCACCATCTACAAAGCCATCTTCATTGCCAATATGAGTAATAATTAACCGTGTTCCTTTCCCAGAAGGCGGTCGAAATCCTGTCGATAGCCCTTCTATAAATCCTTGTCGAGCACTCGTAACGGTATTATCATGCCATGTTTTTTTACGGTATGTCCTGCATTGATCCAGGTTTCATCCAAATAGAATATACGCCTGCCTTCACGCCTATATTTTCTTATTTCCCGAAGATAATTTCTCCTCCATGTAATAATCTCTTGTTTTCAATTAAAACGGATCTTCTATTTATCTTCTCCCAAGTAAACTTCAACTTGCGAAGAAGTTTCCACAGTGTTCTACGACTCATTTGGGGTAGATTTTCATCCTCATTTACTGCTAGTAAAATCTTATCGATTGTAGGAATCTCTTTCCGTAAGTAGAACGAGTGAACCTTTCTACGGACAGAATTCCTCATTGCATCATCTAATTCCATCGGGCGCCGACCAGGAGATGGAAGTGTCCCAATTTTTTTCTTTCCCTCACTAGTTTATAAATGGTGGATTTTGATATTCCCGTCATTGCAGAACATAATCCTACAATATCATCGACACTTTTTGCAGGGTGTTGACATCGAACAGCGTCATGCACATTTAAAATTATAATTTTTCATTAGCAGATAACGCACCACTTTTAACACGTTTTGCTGGTGAAAAGTTTTCCATTTCAAAATTATTTGCACTAACACACAAACAAACAAACAAGCCGATTCATTGCTAATAACAAACTAAACATATTTTTCATTTAGAAAGTATACGAAGCCCTTCGGTCAAACAACTAATTATCTGTAATCTTTCGCAGAAATTACAACCCGTCTGCCGTAATGACTGCGCTAACGACCCCACTTTACCTGATGATAGATAATCCAACACACATTTTGACGCTAAAGAATAATTGTTTTAAAATTACTTTATTTAGCTATATCGATTCTTAATTGTAATAATAAGAAACAAACCACATAATAGTAAATAATTTTTTTGAAATATTCCACAGTTTAATAAGATACAAATAGATTCATAACTTTTGTAAAACTCAGTATACGTACCTATATAAAATTAAAATTTAAAATAGACAAATTGAGAAACGACACATTTGTCATTTATCGATTTTAGAGTTTAATTTTATATTCAAATACTGCGTTTTACAAAGTTTTGTATCTATTTATATCTTATTAAACGGTGGAATATTGCTGAATTAAATTATTTACTATGAAAAATAGATCCCACAAAGTAAGGATTGAAACAATAAAAGAAACCACATAATAATTCATATCAAGGTAGATTTTACTATTATAATATATTTACCTACTAAAAATATGATTTTCCAAACGTATCAGTTACCTACGCCGCTTCAATACGGGAGATTCGATAATTCTGACAGGTTTATTACTCCGTGCCAATAGTATACTGAGTATAACTGTTTTTTTTTTATGGGGACATCTTAAGATAAGACACCTGTGGCTTTATATGTGACTGGATTACCTTATACTTTTTTTGAACTCTGAGTAAAATTTTATAAGAGAAATAATTTGATCGTTTTTCGCGTTAGTATTAAAAATTATGTTAATTTTCATTAGGTTCATGCTTGTTTTATTTACTTCCGGTATACGTATTTTCACTACTAATACCGGAATTAAATGAACCACACATAAAGATAATTTTTAGTAGAAGCACGAAAAATGATCTAATTATCTCTCTTATAAAATTTTCTTATTTTTAATCGTTTTCTAGAAAAACGAAAAAAAGCCAATGGTGGTGCGTTCAAAAAAAGTATAAGGTAATCTAAATATTTGTCCAATAATACTAACTGAAGCCCTTTTGAATTTATAATAAAAAAACGACTTCAACATTTTAACTGTAAGGCCGCATAGCGCCAAAACATTAAGCAAGTTTGGACTAATAGTTCAGTAAATAGAAATATATTTTTGACAAAAATAATAGTAGGATATCGCATGTGCCATGTAATTGTAAATTGTATAAAGTACCTTATATTCATGTTTTATACCGAAAATGAATTGTTATTATATTGTTAATTAACATTTAAATGCAAAAAAAGTGTTTTTTTTTTCAACTTTTTTTTCCTGAGTGAAAAGTAATGAACCAACATTAATGGTGTAAAAAGAAAATTTGTAGAAAATAAAAATACAAATCAAATGAGTATCAATTCGACTAGTCAGGTAATAAATTTCCGAGAAAAATCGGAAAAAGTGAAACTTTGTGTTTTTCTTTTAGAATTCGTAGATCTGTAATTTTTTGAGATGTAGCATAAATCTTTCAGGAAATAGGAGGTAATGATACGTACTTAGTGTGTGCAAAACCCTGCAATTGTCGGGCAATTAGTTTATGTACAATTGCGATTTAATTTTTTTAAAGCAATATATTCAATCGAGGCTGAATGCTCGTGTGGTCGTCCAATTGTCAAAAATAAAAAAAAAATCTGAAGTTGAAATAGAAAGGAACAAAATGTATATTCTCATTTTTCGATAAAATGATATTTAACACGCAAAAAATGCATGCAAAGATGACTTAAAATGACCAAGTGCGAGAAAACGGAGGAGTAGTGGGAGTACCCGTCCTCAGCGCTTATATAAATCGCAGTCCCCTCAAACAACGCTAGCGGACGGGTACCCCCACTACTCCGCCGTTGTCTCACACTCGCTGATTTTCAGTCATCTTTGCATGCATTTTTTGTGTGTTAAATATCATTTTATCAAAAAATGAGAATATACGTTTTGTTCCTTTCTATTTCAACTAGACAATTTTTTTTATTTCTGACAATCGGACGACCACACGAGCATTCAGCCTCGAGTGGATATATTGCTTTAAAATTTTAAATCGCAATTTTGCATGAACTAATTGTGTGACAATTGCAGGTTTAAAAAGAAAACACAAATATTTTACTTTTCCGATTTTTTCTTGAAATTTATTACCTGATCGAGTCGAATTGGTGCTCATTTTATTCGTATTTTTATTCTCTACAACTTTTCTTTTTACACCATTAATGTTGGTTCATTACTTTTCACTCAGGACAAAAAGTTGAGAAAAAAACACTTTTTTTGCATTTAAATGTTAATTAACAATATAATGACAATTCATTTTCGGTATAAAACATGAATATAAGGTACTTTATACAATTTACAATTACATGGCACATGCGGTATCCTACTATTATTTTTGTCAAAAATTTACTTATTATTATTTGCTCTATTGACTGGAGTATAAGAGTGTTAAGTGTGATTTAATTGTCTTCATCTTTAAATAAGCAAACCAAATTTTGCATTGAACATGATATCTCAAAAACTACTCCTACAACTATGATAAAATCCAGTATCTATTTAAAATTTTCTAAAATGTAAAATTTTGTTAATAAAAAATTGAGAAAGAAAATTGTTATAAATTACATTTAAAAAATTGTATTAGGTTGAATTTCTACAATTATTATTTGAATTCTTTGTTGTTATGTAGTTTAGTAATTTCTATATCTTGTTTAAGTTTAGTGCGTTTTATGTAAATGCAAATTTGACGTGTCAATCTTTCTAAAATTGTTTATTTTTTGCGAAAACAAAATTTGATTGGCACGAACCGGAATAGGAACAACAATTAAAATCGAGCCTCACGACAAAATTCGACGCGTTTTATAAATAATCTGCGAAGGCAATAAAAAACACACAACCTTGCCAAAAAGAGGCCAAAAAAGATAAGAAAAGAGATTACACGCTATCAAGATTTTTCCCTCGGAAAAGCGGCTTATGTGTCAATTAATAAAAATTCAATAAAAATTCGAAACTTAACACGTGTAAACGCATCGGTATCGTAAAAAAATCTTCATTTCATAATTTTTCAACATAAATAATAGGTGGGTGGCGTACTACTAAGTAAGAAAGTTAAAGTGGGTCTAAAGGGAATATCCAAAGGAAAAAAAGAAAGGTTCCGTGGCGCGCAGTTTTCAACCTGCGCTCTAATACAGAGAAACTCTTTGAACAGTTCCTATACAACAACACAACAGCATTTTCATAGTTTTCCCGAGGATGTTGCATTTTGCGCTCGCCGTTAATTGCTGATACAACGATGAAAATCGAATTTTTCGGCAAATTCAGGCATTAACAACACGCGTGCAACATGTGAAGCGCTAAATGATGTCTTAGTTTATTTTTTTCGGCGGTGTTTTCTTTTAGTTTTTTATTTTAAGTTTATCTTGGGTGCTCTCGCGTTGTGAGGACTAATTTCTTCAGGTACGTATTCATTTTTTCCTTTTGAATTTTAATTTCGAGGCGGTCCGGCCACCTTCGAATTATACAATGGCATAAATTAAAAAAAAATCGATGCAGTTCCACAGAAAGGATTAGCATATATGTATGTCCAAAGGTGCCACCATCCAACAATCGAAATTTCTAAATTTATAAATAAACTCGACACACTAACTAAAACAACATTTATCAGTTCAATAAATCAAAATACATTTGATGTAAATTATACGTGCATGCACGTAAATTAATAGGGTGAGCAGCAAACTAATTTAAATTTTGACTTTTGTGCCTTGATCCGAATTTATTTTGTCAATTACATCCTGCCTATGTTATTTGTTGTGACTTAACATCTTACCACTACTCGCAATGTAAAAATAGTTAAGCTATTTTCGATGAGATGTTACCTTTTCTTTTCAAACTACTTATTTCCCGTTTTAAAACGCTAACTTTTACCTAATTGATGGAGTTGAAGTGGCAGTCATGCTTAAGAAAATGTATATGGAGCATATCAATTCTGAACTGTTATTTCCTAAACAATCGTAATTATTTCGTTCGGTTTTCTTTCATATTTATTTTTATTGGTGTGAAACTGGTGTAAATGATTCTTTTAGAAACTGCTTAAGTATTTCCGGGTCTTTCTGATTATTTGTTAAAATAAATAATTTTCGTTCCATACTCCTTTTCTCAACATTCCAAATCCTTAAGCTCACTTCATTTTCGATGAACAAAAGTTCATCTTATGAATTCACAAAGTCTGTCTGTCTGGATGTCCGTAGCTTTTTCCTGTTGACATTTTTGAAAATTTTCTTTCGGATTCCTATAGAACATCAAAATCTAAGACATTTTTGCTTCGATCATTTTTTGTCTATCTCATCGGCAAAGTGGTCAAATCGGCTCCCGAAAAATTTAAAAAAATTTTACAAGTCAGTCAAATTTTCGAAAATTTTTAAGCTAAATAAGCAGTTCTTTTGTTCATCCCGGCAATGCAAGCTTGCGCATTCCCAACTGGTTTTTTAGCTAATTTTTGTACTTTGCCACTTTTTACTGTCTTCTTCACCAATTCAATCTGATTCATTTAACAATCAAATATTACTTTGTAGTACTTGCTTCCTTTTTTACCCCTAAAGTTTAGTAACTATTCTCTTTTTTTATTATCCCTTAGGTCGTCTACCACTGTGGTGCCGAATGCACCGCAGCCTAAAAGACTTATTGTGCTTCCTTTGGTTGTCAATCGACGTATCCAAATTCAATACCCTTTACTAATAGATGTAGGTCGTTGGGTGGATACGTATTTAACTCTTTTGGTAGCATTCTGTTGCGCCCAAAAATAAGCTGTCTTCTATTGTCCAGCGTCTTGCAAATGCACAATAAGTGCAGTACTGTTTCGGGAGTTCTTTCACATAGTCGACAGTTAGTGTCGCCAGTGAATCTTCCGATTTTCCGCAGGTATTCTTTGACGGCCATGTGACCCGTTAGGAGCCCTGCCGTGATTTTTAGCTGTGCCCGGCTTAACAATAGTAGTTTAGCCGTTTGCTTTACGTAAGGTTCTGTTATCATACACTTACTATGTATCAGGCCTTGTCTTGATGTCCACTATGCCTTATGTTCTTTGCGAGTCCATTCGCTGACTGCTAGGCGACTCGACTTTTTTGATATGCCCAAGGCTGATTTTGGCCCAACGTAAGACGTTGCGGCTCCCTGCCTGGCTAGCTTATCAGCTTTGATGTTCCCTACAATGCCCGAATGACCAGGCGTCCAGACAAGAGTTACCTTGTTTTGACCTGCCAGGGTATTGAGTGTGTTAAAACATTTAAAAACCAGTCCAAATGAGGTCTTTTGGCTTAAAAGAGCTCTCAGTATTGCTTGACTGTCAGACATAATATAGATACGCCTACGATGGTAGTTCTTCTCTATATTAGTTTTTGCACATTCAACGATGGCAAGAACTTCTGCCCGAAAGACAGTCGTTAGGCTGCCCAGGGGGAGGGCATAACCTAGATCCTCTCTTTCATTATATATTCCTAATCTTTTGGAATTTTCTCTTTGTAGTCTATCCAGTTATTTCGAGGTGGAATGACCACTTGAAAGAGTGCGTTGTCAATGCGCTTGGTCACCATATGGTCAGACGACATTTGAAGTAGGGATCCTCAATGTCTGCCAATCGTCTTATATGAGGGGAGTCAGCTTTGATATTGGCTGAAGATAACTGAAGTCTGTATGCCGCCAGCCTTGCTTCCCTTTTAATATATAAGTGCAAGGGGGTAAGGTCTAACATTGCTTCAAGTGCTGCAGTGGGCGTAGTTTTCAGAGCCCCTGTTGTGCTTAGACAGGCAAGTCTTTGAATCTTGCTTAGTCTCAGGATTGTTGTCTCCTGTGTGATCTTTGGCCACCATACACTGGCCGCGTAGGTGATGGCAAGCCTGACCACCCTTGTGTACAACCACTGTACCATCTCTGGTCTGAGCCCCCATTGTCTGTCATACATGCGTCTGATTACCGCTAAGGTAATCTCCGATTTTCGTATGACTTTTGCTATATGTTGGTTCCAGGTAAGCTTGAAGTCAAAGATTATCCCCAAGTATTTTACCTCCCCAGATATAGCTAGTTCACGCCCATTTAAGAAAAGAGGTCCTAATCTCTCTAATTTCTTTTTGCGTGTAAACGATACTATGGTGGTCTTTTTGGGAAGATACTTTCAGCCCTTCCCTCCCACACCATCTGTTTACCACGTTTAGTGCAGATTGCATTCGTTCTCTGATCGTGACTAAAAACTTGCCTTCCACTAGGATGACAAGGTCGTTTGCATACCACAGAGGGAGGTAGCCTTCTGTTCTAAGCTTAGTTAGCAATCCATCTATGACTAGGTTCCACAACAGAGGAGAAAGTACTCCTCCCTGAGGGCAACCAAAAAGCGTTGTGAATACCATCCTTTGTCTTAGCATACAGTCTCCTCAGGGCCGCGGTTATGGAATCAAAAGATGTATTATCAAAAGCGCCTTCTATATCTAAGAAAGCCGCCAACATAATCTGTTTATTTTTTAGAGCATTTTCCGTCCTACTAGTTAGGGTACTAAGAGCTGTCTTTGTAGATCTTCCTGAAAGATATGCATACTGGTCTCGGGATAGAGGGCAGGTCACCAAAATCCCTTCCCTAATATGTCTATCCATAATCTTCTCCAGTTTACGCCACAAAAGGTCAGTTCCCTTCTGTAGCATGATGGGTATGATTTCATCCAGACCCGGTGACTTACAGGGCTGAAAAGAGTTTATCGCCCATTTGATCTTTTCAAAAGTTACCACTTCCTTGTCCGTTTGCCAGTCTGCTTTTAACGGTCTGTTGCCAGTTTTGTCCGGCCCCTTCCTGGCCCAGTCTAGTGGTTTACCTTTGTACGATTTTTCTCCTGAAAAGTGAGTCCGAAGAAGTTCAGTTAAAGTCTCCTTCTCGTTTGTTGCAAATTCACCGTCTTCGCGTCGAATAGTTTGAAGTGCACCTTGGGGGTTTTTCGATAAGATCTTATAGAGCCTGACATTGTCCGGGACCGTTTTAATGTTCTCACAATGCCTTCTCCATGAGGATCTCCAAGCCCTCCTGAGTGCCTTGTTGCACTCAGTTAAAGAGGCCTTGTATGCCTCCCACATCCCTGACGTGTTTGCCTTATTAATAAGTGTTCTAACCTGCTTTCTCTGACCCTCTAAGGCACTATTCCACCACGAAACTTTCCAGTCAGACGACAACTCTCATTGTAGGCTGCTAACATAGCATCTGCAATTTGCTCTGCCATTATTTCCAGCTCAATATTTTTGCTTACCGTACCTAGTGTGCCGGTTAAGTTCTGGTCTAATCTGTCTTTATAAATTTTCCAGTCCGTCCGTCTAGGGTTACGGTAAATCTCAGTTTCATAGTGTAACCCCATGATTTCAAATCTGATGTGTCTATGATCAGAGCAGCTCTCTTCATCAGACACATGCCATTTCCTAACGAGATTACTAGTGTATCTAGTACCTATTGTTATATCTAATACTTCCTTTCTATTACTAGTTATAAAGGTTAATTTATTACCAATATTCAATATGTCTAATCTAGTTGCCATAAGAAATTGTGCTAATGACTCACCTCTTAAATTGGTGTCTGAGCTCCCCCAGATGGTGTGGTGGGCATTGAGTCACATCCGATGATGAGCTGCGTTCCTTGTTTCCCGCAACTCTCCACCAATTCCTCCATTTCCACGGTGGGGCAAGTATTTTCGTAGTGAAGATAGACTGATTCGAGAACAAGCTCCCTCAGTCCATCAGCACTAAAGTCAATTTAACTGCCACTATCTCCTGTGAACAGAAGTTAGTTAGTGGCAGTGCTTTTAATGTCTTTTGACAAGTATCAAGTCCTGAGCCTCTCGACTGTTCTGCTATAAATTAGCTCTCCGTCAATACCACCCAGGCCCATGATTTTACCCCTACATACCCAGGGTTCTTGAATGAGAGGAATGTCAGATGCCACCATTGCTTTACCGAGGGCAGCTATTCTCTTACTTTACAGTCTCATTTCGTTTCATACACTTTTATTTTTTATTCTTCGGCATTCTCTTTTCTGCTACTCTTAAAAATTCCAAGTATGGTTTAGCTTCTGACCATTTTGAACTTCTATTATTTCTATTGTTCAAACTCTGTTGATTTCTTTTATTTTTCACTAATCCAGTCTGATTCGTATATTTATGTGACTGCAATTATTTGTAATTGTTTTATCTTGCGATATTAACTATATTTTGGTTTTGGTTATATTCTCTTTTCCTTTTTTCTTCTGATTCTTCTTTCGAGCTACCGTTTCCTAAAGCAGCGGTTGCCTGGTATAAGCGATTAAAGACATCACATAGAAAATGACGGTCGTTGTATTTTTATCACTTTTTGCACTTTTTTTCTTTTCTGTTTTCTTATTTGACTCATTTAACTCTAAAATATCATGTTTTCCAATTTTTGTAGTACTTGCATACTTCTTCTTTTTAGCCCTAACTATTTTCTTATTTCATTTTTCCTTTTTTTTTGTTCCTCTCATTTCTACTACCTTCACAATTCTATCTGATTCATTAGTACTATCTCACCATTATCTTTTATTTCCAGTATTTGTTACGTTGTCCATTTATTTTAATTTCGGTTTCGGTTCTATTCTCACGTCTTTGGTTCCTACCAAGCTCATAAACCGATATGGATTGTGCATTGACGTTTTTTGTTAGGCGATGGTCGCTGGATTACAATACGGCCACTATATAAAGCCACCGCTTATAAGAACCCCTTAAAAATTCCCAATTTATTTGTTTTATTTTATTACCTTATGTTTCGTCATTTGGTTTGTTTTTGTTTCGTTTTTGTTTAGGTTTACTACTTTTCATCTAGTTCCTTGTTTTATCTATAAAAATTTTAAATTATTTTTTATATTTTTTAAAAATTTTTTTCTGCTCAGTTAATTTACACTATTTTCTCTTCAACTCCAATATAACTCGTTAATTTATAAAATAGGTATGATTCCTCTAGTTGGTGATTTAATTGAAAGTTATTCTTTTTTTTATTTAAGGACCTTTCTGAGGTAGAAGTAAAAATAAAACTGTCTTTTATAGAGCTAGTGTCGACGTTTTGGGCTTAACAAATGGGGGCTTTATCAAGAGGAACTATCTTTAGGCCCTTGCGTCAACAAAAACCACAAGTACTGACTTTACGTAATATACATTATGGACAAAATTGTTATTAAAATAATAATTAAACACTTCAAACGACATATAACATACATACACGTACGATGTCTATGAAACTTTCAATGCGAAACAATTTTGTCTATAATGTATATTAGGTCAAGATCGCTACTTGTTATTTTCGTTGACACAACAGCCTAAAAGACAGTCCTTTTTAATCGGTCGGCACTACTCCTATAAAAAAGCAATAACTTTCAATAATTCGTTAATTATTAATTCTATTTTTCGCCATTGTCATGACGCTTGGACCGATCCATTATATGTCGCCATGCAATGGCTGTGCTGTTATATTCTATGTTGTTATTTACCGTATATAATTTTACACACTTAATTAATTTATTACATATTAATACTAAGGTGGGTACGGTTGGCATGTTTTTTTTAGCCAAGACAAAGCAATCCACAATTGCACACGTTTTCGTCACCACACTATACAGGTTTATACTGATTTTCTGGGCCATCATACATAAAACTTACATCAAAATACAATAAATAAAATAAATTTGTTAATATTTGTATTCATAGAACTTTCTCTATTTTGACTGTACTAATTATCTTATGTTTCGTCATTTGATTTGTTTTTGTTCTATTTTTATTCCCGTTTGCCCTTTTTCGTATAATTCTTTGTTTTAGCTATAAAAATTCTAATATTTCTTCTATTTTTGTATTTCTTTCTGTTGTGTTCATTTATTCTATCTTATCTTATTTGATTTTATGAAACTTGACATATCAGTGTTATAATAGCGCAAGTCTAGCCAAAAAGACAGATAACATACGCAGATTTTTGAAATCTTGAATCAAAACATTAATTTTACAAATTTTTTGTCAAATAAAAGTTGTTTGTAATTTCATTATGTTATGTTTAAATTATTTTTAATTTGATGAGTAATTAATCAAACACTAATTGTCTTACCACTATCTCCCAGAAATTAATTACACAAAAAGAATTGTAGAAGGAAATTGTATCACCTATAACTTTTATTAAAACTATTTTTTTCAACAACCCAATTTTAGTTTTCAATTGTTTTGCGTTATTAAAACAGTTAGGTATATTTATCTATACGTCTTGTTCTTCACTTTTTTTATTAAAATTTTGTAAGTTGCGACGAACATTTTATAAGCTGTTAGAAATTTATTTTATGTAGCTGCACACTTTTGATTCAGGTTTGTTAGTATCGAATCGAGTGGGGTTCTGCGCAAAACGCATATTCTACTATTGTGTTATGCTGCACATTTATTTTATTTCGTATTTATTCACCCCTTTTTAATTTTTAAAAATCCCAGTTTATATTTTTGTTACGGTTTCTTTTAAGGTACCGGTGGCGTTGTCTAGCAAAAGTATTTTGTTCTCCGTAGCAAAACGAGCACCATTCTACAAAACCGTAACTTCACCATAAAAATTTCCAAATTATTTGTTTTGGGTTTTCATCTTGCTTTTCCTCTTTCTACCATCTTCCTTACCAGTCCAATCCGATCCATCATGTTTATATCAATTTTTGTTTAATTGACATATGCTGCGACATTTGAATAACTTTTGTTCTGTTCCATTTCAAGTTCATTTTTTTCTTCGGTTATTTTTACTTCTAAAATTTTCAAATTATTTTTTTTGTTTGTTCATTTTATTTTGCTTCACCCATTTGTACCACCTGCTTCATCAATCTCATCTGATTCATTAGTGTTATCTGACGTAATATTTTTACTTACATAATTTATAGCCCAGTCAAATTAGCATTTAACCTCGAAAAAAATCCAAATTACAATTATAATATACATTATGTCAAAAGTCCCCAACGACCCGACCCCAGCTAAATTTTTTATGTGGTGTCAAAAAAATCATTTTTTTTGTAAATATCTCCCAAACTTCTAGGTTTTTGACAAGAATAGCGAATAGTTAATTTGTAGCTTAAACATTTGGAAATAAATGGGTGGGTACTTTTTCCTCTAAATTTTAACATTATCTGGTTTCAACTTCACACCTTAGGTGAGGTGTTGAAAGTGATTTTGATTTCAACATATTTTTGAGAATCACTAATTTTGAAAAAAATATTTTACCAAACTTCTTCATCTCCACAAAAGTTTAGCAGACGTCCGATCGTTGACAACTTTTGACACAATTTTTATTATAATGATACCCACTCGTATGCAGTAATAGATTCTTGCAGAAGTATTTTGGACTGAGTCTAACAATAAACACTAGTTGTTACTTTGGATTTAACATATAGTTTGTGTAAAATTAGTACTGCGTTGAGTCAAAGCTCTGAGGGACGTTACGTTGAAAGCAAAATTACTTTCATCACACCTAAGGCACAGAATAATAAATATATTTACTGCGTTCATACAGAAATTTCACTGAGCAATAATTTTGGTCTTAAATAGCGTTTGCGCTGTACCCACGCGCAGCCAAGAGTAGCCAAGGTGTAGTTGATTTCCGATTGTGCGGTATATGGCGAAATGCCACTGCTAAGAAATAGTAAGTTTTCTATAATCGCTCCGCTTAAATCATAATTAATATTTATGCGCGTGGGTATGGCGCAAGATTTCAGTTGATCACCGAGATCAAACGTTCCAACACCCACTTCTGCGCTACAAAATATTATTCTGTGCCTACGGTGTGAAATTGAAATCGTCGGATTTTTTTTTATAAAGTGAGCTGTTTTAACGTATTATGCTCGATTATCAGATAAAGTTAAAACTTAGAGGAAAACCGACCCACCCATCTAAATTTCTAAATTGTTTAATTTACTAATTAGCTAATACTTTTCGAAAATCCCGTAGTTTGCGAGATATTTACAAAAACTGATTTTCCTCCTCTTTGACACCACATAAAAAATTTAGCAGAGGTCGGATCGTTGGAGACTTTTGACACAATGTATATGATGACAATATTTTGTCGTACACAAAATCCCTCCAATCTCTTTAACTTCTATTTTTTCTACTTATAAAAATTCCAAATTATTTATTTTCTGGCATATTAGCCTATTTTAATTTTTTTTCTGTATTTTTAACCAATCCAATCTGTTTCATACAGTTTATGTGACAGTAGTTGTTTGTAATTCTTTTCCCGCGCGATATTTACTTGATTTTAGTTTCGGTCCTGAATTGTCTCATTCTTTTTCTTAAGCTAAGTTTTCAACACGTAGAGTTAGCAGAAATTATCTCTATTTAACCCACCGTTATTCTAAGAAACCGTATATTCTTTTCATCTCTGCTTCTTCTTTCATCCCTCTTCTTCATTTTAGCATTGTCATTGTTTTATGTTGCGTCATTGGCTTATTTTTGTTTTGTTTTATTCTGTTCATTTCTCCTGTTTTCGTCTAATCCATCTTCTTTGTCCTTCTAAATACTTTTTTCACCTTATCTATTTCTTCTATATTCTTAGTAATCCGTTCTGAGTCATATCTTTTGTTTGACTTATGTTGCGTCATTTATTTTTGTTTCGTTTTTATTCAACTTCTAGTTCTTCCTCTTGCACTTAATAATTATTTCTTCTATTTATTATTTCTTCCTGCTCTATTTTTTCTATATTTTTAATGTAATTGTTTTATATTGTGCCATTCTTGTTTTGTTTTTATTCACGTTGAAGTTTTCATCAATTTTTGTGATCGAATTATATTGCGTCATTTGAATTATTTTATTTTTTTCGTTTATTTTTCTTATTTTCACTTTTTTAAAATTTTCTTTCACCCAACTTACATAATTTTTTGATCTGATGCGTTTAATTTTTTTATAATTTTTAATTTGATCACAGAGTTGCCTTTGATCTTACCTGACTTCTATTTAACAACTTTGATTAAACTTATTCTAGGTAGCAAGGTAGCGAGCGCTCGACCTGGCCTCAAAGAAGCGGGTACAAAAAATCCGTAGTAACTATTTAACTGCGCCTTAAACGAGTATTTACACGTTCATTTTTCCAAACTGTCTTTACAGTGCTTCCGGAATTTGAAGGTCAATAATAATTTACATTTTTGAAATGTGTTTTCTATTATTTTTATTTCAAAATGTTGTTAGCTAAGGAGCTCTTAGGAATTCATTATATTTTTCAAACAAATTGTTTCATGTCGCTGCACACTATCTATACGCTTTTACACATTTATTACTTTATTAGTATCACAGGGATGAAGTAGTCTGATTGATTTATTTTATTTTACGCACGTGTTTTCATCTTTATTTTAATTGTCTTATGTTGCTTGAATTTTTTTTGTTTCTATTTGCTTTCACTATTTTCTTCTAATATTATTTAGATCAAAAATTTTAAATTAATTTTTCTATTTTTTCTATTTTCTGTCTGTTAGTGTGACCACGAGATTATTTTCACATATAATTTCTCTCTACTTTTGTTACCCTTAAAAACTCTAAATAATTGCTTCTGTTTGTTTCATTTAATTCATTTTCTACAACCTTCTTCATCAATACTTGCTTCCTTGTATTTTTGTTCTTAGTCCACCCATTTCTACAACTTTCTTCACTAGTCCAATTTAACTATAACTATGTCGTTTGCTCTATTTTTTGTTTCGATTGATACTTACTTTTTCTTGAACCCTTAAAAATAAAAAGTTATTTAACCCTTTTTCACTTTTTTCTGACGTACTAGAGTACGTTATAATGAAGCAAACAAAAATTTATGTCCGGTGGCCGATCGGCTAGATGTCGCAACATTTATTTTTTATTCGTTTAGTTTTTGTTTCGTTCCAACGTTTTCTTTTAACGTGTATTGTCCTTTCCGCCAATATCTGCCAATATTGGTCATCAATCTAATTCAATCCAGAATTATGTGATTGTATTACTATTTTTACTGGGTCTTATGTTGCTTTGTTTATTTTTATACTTGTTCTGTGTATAACATTTTTTGCTTTCGTTACACTCATCTCTTTCTTACAATTCCACTAACAACATTCAGTAAATATAAAACTCGAATGCCAATCAATTTACTGTATGTTGTTTGTTTATATTAAGTTTGTTATTTATACTTATTAAATTTAATTTTAATTTAGTATATTAGTATAGTTATTTAACATCAAACTCGAAAAAGCACCTAATTTTTCAACCCTCGTTTTCTCTTAGGGGCGATGATTTTGCAAGTTTCTAATGAGCACTAAATTCGGAATTTAAAAATTATGAATCTATAGTTAAAGACAAGTTATTTAACATCAAACTCGAAAAAGCACCTAATTTTTCAACCTTCGTTTTCTCTTAGAGGCGATGATTTTGCAAGTTTCTAAGGAGCACTAAATTCGAAATTTAAAAATTATGAATCTATAGTTAAAGGCAAGTTATTTAACATTAAACTCGAAAAAGCACCTAATTTTTCAGGCGATGCTTTTGCAAGTTTCTAACGAGCACTAAATTCGGAATTTAAAAAATCATGAATCTATAGTTAAAGGCAAGTTATTAAACATCAAACTCGAAAAAGCACCTAATTTTTCAACCCTCGTTTTCTCTTAGAGGCGATGATTTTGCAAGTTTCTAATGAGCACTAAATTCGGAATTTAAAAATTATGAATCTATAGTTAAAGACAAGTTATTTAACATCAAACTCGAAAAAGCACCTAACTCTTCAACCTTCGTTTTCTCTTAGAGGCGATGATTTTGCAAGTTTCTAACGACCACTAAATTCGGAATTTAAAAATTATTAATCTATAGTTAAAGACAACATATTTAAAATTAAACTCGAAAAAGCACCTAATTTTTCAGGCGATGATTTTGCAAGTTTCTAACGAGCACTAAATTTGGAATTTAAAAATTATTAATCTATAGTTAAAGCCAAGTTATTTAACATCAAACTCGAAAAAGCACCTAATTTTTCAACCCTCGTTTTCTTAGAGGCGATGATTTTGCAAGTTTCTAACGACCACTAAATTCGAATTTAAAATTATTAATCTATAGTTAAAGACAAGTTATTTAACATCAAACTTGAAAAGCACCTAATTTTTCAACTTTTGTTTTCTCTTAGAGGCGATGATTTTGCAAGTTTCTAAGGAGCACTAAATTCGGAATTTAAAAATTATGAATCTATAGTTAAAGGCAAGTTATTTAACATCAAACTCGAAAAAGCACCTAATTTTTCAGGCGATGATTTTGCAAGTTTCTAACGAGCACTAAATTCGGAATTTAAAAAATCATGAATCTATAGTTAAAGGCAAGTTATTTAACATCAAACTCGAAAAAGCACCTAATTTTTCAGGCGATGATTTTGCAAGTTTCTAACGAGCACTAAATTCGGAATTTAAAAAATCATGAATCTATAGTTAAAGGCAAGTTATTTAACATCAAACTCGAAAAAGCACCTAATTTTTCAACCCTCGTTTTCTCTTAGAGGCGATGATTTTGCAAGTTTCTAACGAGCACTAAATTCGGAATTTAAAAATCATGAATCTATAGTTAAAGGCAAGTTATTTAACATCAAACTCGAAAGCACCTAATTTTTCAACCCTCGTTTTCTCTTAAAGGCGATGATTTTGCAAGTTTCTAATGAGCACTAAATTCGGAATTTAAAAATTATGAATCTATAGTTAAAGACAAGTTATTTAACATCAAACTCGAAAAAGCACCTAATTTTTTCAACCTTCGTTTTCTCTTAGAGGCGATGATTTTGCAAGTTTCTAACGACCACTAAATTCGAATTTAAAAATTATTAATTTATAGTTAAAGACAAGTTATTTAAAATTAAACTTGAAAAAGCACCTAATTTTTCAGGCGATGATTTTGCAAGTTTCTAACGAGCACTAAATTCGGAATTTAAAAAATTATTAATCTATAGTTAAAGCCAAGTTATTTAACATCAAACTCGAAAAAGCACCTAATTTTTCAACCCTCGTTTTCTCTTAGAGGCGATGATTTTGCAAGTTTCTAACGACCACTAAATTCAGAATTTAAAAATTATTAATCTATAGTTAAAGACAAGTTATTTAACATCAAACTTGAAAAAGCACCTAATTTTTCAACTTTCGTTTTCTGTTAGAGGCGATGATTTTGCAAGTTTCTAAGGAGCACTAAATTCGGAATTTAAAAATTATGAATCTATAGTTAAAGGCAAGTTATTTAACATCAAACTCGAAAAAGCACCTAATTTTTCAGGCGATGATTTTGCAAGTTTCTAACGAGCACTAAATTCGGAATTTAAAAAATCATGAATCTATAGTTAAAGGCAAGTTATTTAACATCAAACTCGAAAAAGCACCTAATTTTTCAACCCTCGTTTTCTCTTAGAGGCGATGATTTTGCAAGTTTCTAAGGATCACTATAAATTCGGAATTTAAAATTATTAATCTATAGTTAAAGACAAGTTATTTAACATCAAACTCGAAAAAGCACCTAATTTTTCAACCCTCGTTTTCTCTTAGGGGCGATGATTTTGCAAGTTTCTAATGAGCACTAAATTCGGAATTTAAAATTATGAATCTATAGTTAAAGACAAGTTATTTAACATCAAACTCGAAAAAGCACCTAATTTTTCAACCTTCGTTTTCTCTTAGAGGCGATGATTTTGCAAGTTTCTAAGGAGCACTAAATTCGAAATTTAAAATTATGAATCTATAGTTAAAGGCAAGTTATTTAACATTAAACTCGAAAAGCACCTAATTTTTCATGCGATGATTTTGCAAGTTTCTAACGAGCACTAAATTCGGAATTTAAAAAATCATGAATCTATAGTTAAAGGCAAGTTATTAAACATCAAACTCGAAAAAGCACCTAATTTTTCAACCCTCGTTTTCTCTTAGAGGCGATGATTTTGCAAGTTTCTAATGAGCACTAAATTCGGATTTTAAAAATTATGAATTTATAGTTAAAGACAAGTTATTTAACATTAAACTCGAAAAAGCACCTAATTTTTCAACCCTCGTTTTCTCGTAGAGGCGATGATTTTGCAAGTTTCTAACGAGCACTAAATTCGGAATTTAAAAAATTATTAATCTATAGTTAAAGCCAAGTTATTTAACATTAAACTCGAAAAAGCACCTAATTTTTCAACCCTCGTTTTCTCGTAGAGGCGATGATTTTGCAAGTTTCTAACGACCACTAAATTCGGAATTTAAAATTATTAATCTATAGTTAAAGACAAGTTATTTAACATCAAACTTGAAAAGCACCTAATATTTCAACTTTCGTTTTCTCTTAGAGGCGATGATTTTGCAAGTTTCTAAAGATCACTATAAATTCGGAATTTAAAAATTATTAATCTATAGTTAAAGACAAGTTATTTAACATCAAACTCGAAAAAGCACCTAATTTTTCAGGCGATGATTTTGCAAGTTTCTAACGAGCACTAAATTCGGAATTTAAAAAATCATGAATCTATAGTTAAAGGCAAGTTATTTAACATCAAACTCGAAAAAGCACCTAATTTTTCAGGCGATGATTTTGCAAGTTTCTAACGAGCACTAAATTCGGAATTTAAAGAATCATGAATCTATAGTTAAAGGCAAGTTATTTAACATCAAACTCGAAAAAGCACCTAATTTTTCAACCCTCGTTTCTCTTAGGGGCGATGATTTTGCAAGTTTCTAACGAGCACTAAATTCGGAATTTAAAAAATCATGAATCTATAGTTAAAGGCAAGTTATTTAACATCAAACTCGAAAAAGCACCTAATTTTTCAACCCTCGTTTTCTCTTAGAGGCGATGATTTTGCAAGTTTCTAACGAGCACTAAAATTCGGAATTTAAAAATTATTAATCTATAGTTAAAGACAAGTTATTTAACATCAAACTCAAAAAAGCACCTAATTTTTCAACCCTCGTTTTTCTTAGGGGCGATGATTTTGCAAGTTTCTAATGAGCACTAAATTCGGAATTTAAAAATTATGAATCTATAGTTAAAGACAAGTTATTTAACATCAAACTCGAAAAAGCACCTAATTTTTCAACCTTCGTTTTCTCTTAGAGGCGATGATTTTGCAAGTTTCTAAGGAGCACTAAATTCGAATTTAAAATTATGAATCTATAGTTAAAGGCAAGTTATTTAACATTAAACTCGAAAAAGCACCTAATTTTTCAGGCGATGATTTTGCAAGTTTCTAACGAGCACTAAATTCGGAATTTAAAAATCATGAATCTATAGTTAAAGGCAAGTTATTTAACATCAAACTCGAAAAAGCACCTAATTTTTCAACCCTCGTTTTCTCTTAGAGGCGATGATTTTGCAAGTTTCTAATGAGCACTAAATTCGGAATTTAAAAATTATTAATCTATAGTTAAAGACAAGTTATTTAACATCAAACTCGAAAAAGCACCTAATTTTTCAACCTTCGTTTTCTCTTAGAGGCGATGATTTTGCAAGTTTCTAACGAGCACTAAATTCGAAATTTAAAAATTATGAATCTATAGTTAAAGGCAAGTTATTTAACATCAAACTCGAAAAAGCACCTAATTTTTCAGGCGATGATTTTGCAAGTTTCTAACGAGCACTAAATTCGGAATTTAAAAATCATGAATCTATAGTTAAAGGCAAGTTATTTAACATCAAACTCGAAAAAGCACCTAATTTTTCAATCCTCGTTTTCTCTTAGAGGCGATGATTTTGCAAGTTTCTAAGGATCACTAAATTCGAAATTTAAAAATTATGAATCTATAGTTAAAGGCAAGTTATTTAACATTAAACTCGAAAAAGCACCTAATTTTTCAGGCGATGATTTTGCAAGTTTCTAACGAGCACTAAATTCGGAATTTAAAAATCATGAATCTATAGTTAAAGGCAAGTTATTTAACATCAAACTCGAAAAAGCACCTAATTTTTCAACCCTCGTTTTCTCTTAGAGGCGATGATTTTGCAAGTTTCTAATGAGCACTAAATTCGGAATTTAAAAATTATTAATCTATAGTTAAAGACAAGTTATTTAACATCAAACTCGAAAAAGCACCTAATTTTTCAACCTTTGTTTTCTCTTAGAGGCGATGATTTTGCAAGTTTCTAAGGATCACTAAATTCGAAATTTAAAAATTATGAATCTATAGTTAAAGGCAAGTTATTTAACATTAAACTCGAAAAAGCACCTAATTTTTCAGGCGATGATTTTGCAAGTTTCTAACGAGCACTAAATTCGGAATTTAAAAAATCATGAATCTATAGTTAAAGGCAAGTTATTAAACATCAAACTCGAAAAAGCACCTAATTTTTCAATCCTCGTTTTCTCTTAGAGGCGATGATTTTGCAAGTTTCTAATGAGCACTAAATTCGGAATTTAAAATTATTAATCTATAGTTAAAGACAAGTTATTTAAAATTAAACTCGAAAAAGCACCTAATTTTTCAGGCGATGATTTTGCAAGTTTCTGACGAGCACTAAATTCGGAATTTAAAAAATTATTGTTCTATAGTTAAAGCCAAGTTATTTAACATCAAACTCAAAAAAACACCTAATTTTTCAACCCTCGTTTTCTCTTAGAGGCGATGATTTTGCAAGTTTCTAACGACCACTAAATTCGGAATTTAAAAATTATTAATCTATAGTTAAAGACAAGTTATTTAACATCAAACTTGAAAAAGCACCTAATTTTTCAACTTTCGTTTTCTCTTAGAGGCGATGATTTTGCAAGTTTCTAAGGAGCACTAAATTCGGAATTTAAAAATTATGAATCTATAGTTAAAGGCAAGTTATTTAACATCAAACTCGAAAAAGCACCTAATTTTTCAGGCGATGATTTTGCAAGTTTCTAACGAGCACTAAATTCGAATTTAAAAATCATGAATCTATAGTTAAAGGCAAGTTATTTAACATCAAACTCGAAAAAGCACCTAATTTTTCAACCCTCGTTTTCTCTTAGAGGCGATGATTTTGCAAGTTTCTAAGGATCACTATAAATTCGGAATTTAAAAATTATTAATCTATAGTTAAAGACAAGTTATTTAACATCAAACTCGAAAAGCACCTAATTTTTCAACCCTCGTTTTCTCTTAGAGGTGATGATTTTGCAAGTTTCTAATGAGCACTAAATTCGGAATTTAAAAATTATGAATCTATAGTTAAAGACAAGTTATTTAACATCAAACTCGAAAAAGCACCTAATTTTTCAACCTTCGTTTTCTCTTAGAGGCGATGATTTTGCAAGTTTCTAAGGAGCACTAAATTCGAAATTTAAAATTATGAATCTATAGTTAAAGGCAAGTTATTTAACATTAAACTCGAAAAAGCACCTAATTTTTCAGGCGATGATTTTGCAAGTTTCTAACGCGCACTAAATTCGAATTTAAAAAATCATGAATTTATAGTTAAAGGCAAGTTATTAAACATCAAACTCAAAAAGCACCTAATTTTTCAACCCTCGTTTTCTCTAGAGGCGATGATTTTGCAAGTTTCTAATGAGCACTAAATTCGGATTTTAAAAATTATGAATCTATAGTTAAAGACAAGTTATTTAACATCAAACTCGAAAAAGCACCTAATTTTTCATCCTTCGTTTTCTCTTAGAGGCGATGATTTTGCAAGTTTCTAACGACCACTAAATTCGAATTGAAAAATTATTAATCTATAGTTAAAGACAAGTTATTTAAAATTAAACTCGAAAAATCACCTAATTTTTCAGGCGATGATTTTGCAAGTTTCTAACGAGCACTAAATTCGAATTTAAAAATTATTAATCTATAGTTAAAGCCAAGTTATTTAACATCAAACTCGAAAAAGCACCTAATTTTTCAACCCTCGTTTTCTCTTAGAGGCGATGATTTTGCAAGTTTCTAACGACCACCCACTAAATTCGGAATTTAAAAATTATTAATCTATAGTTAAAGACAAGTTATTTAACATCAAACTTGAAAAAGCACCTAATTTTTCAACTTTCGTTTTCTTTTAGAGGCGATGATTTTGCAAGTTTCTAAGGAGCACAAAATTCGGAATTTAAAAATTATGAATCTATAGTTAAAGGCAAGTTATTTAACATCAAACTCGAAAAAGCACCTAATTTTTCAGGCGATGATTTTGCAAGTTTTAACGAGCACTAAATTCGGAAATTAAAAATCATGAATCTATAGTTAAAGGCAAGTTATTTAACATCAAACTCGAAAAGCACCTAATTTTTCAACCCTCGTTTTCTCTTAGAGGCGATGATTTTGCAAGTTTCTAATTATCACTATAAATTCGAATTTAAAAATTATTAATCTTTAGTTAAAGACAAGTTATTTAACATCAAACTCGAAAAAGCACCTTATTTTTCAGGCGATGATTTTGCAAGTTTCTAACGAGCACTAAATTCGGAATTTAAAAATCATAAATCTATAGTTAAAGGCAAGTTATTTAACATCAAACTCGAAAAAGCACCTAATTTTTCAAACCTCGTTTTCTTTTAGAGGGGATGATTTTGCAAGTTTCTAACGAGCACTAAATTCAGAATTTAAAAATCATGAATCTATAGTTAAAGCAAGTTATTTAACATCAAACTCGAAAAAGCACCTAATTTTTCAGGCGATGATTTTGCAAGTTTTTAACGAGCACTAAATTCGGAATTTAAAAAATCATGAATCTATAGTTAAAGGCAAGTTATTTAACATCAAACTCGAAAAAGCACCTAATTTTTCAACCCTCGTTTTCTCTTAGAGGCGATGATTTTGCAAGTTTCTAATGAGCACTAAATTCGGAATTTAAAAATTATGAATCTATAGTTAAAGACAAGTTATTTAACATCAAACTCGAAAAAGCACCTAATTTTTCAACCTTCGTTTTCTCTTAGAGGCGATGATTTTGCAAGTTTCTAACGAGCACTAAATTCAGAATTTAAAAAATCATGAATCTATAGTTAAAGCAAGTTATTTAACATCAAACTCGAAAAAGCACCTAATTTTTCAACCCTCGTTTTCTTTTAGAGGCGATGATTTTGCAAGTTTCTAACGAGCACTAAATTCGGAATTTAAAAAATCATGAATCTATAGTTAAAGGCAAGTTATTAAACATCAAACTCGAAAAAGCACCTAATTTTTCAATCCTCGTTTTCTCTTAGAGGCGATGATTTTGCAAGTTTCTAAGGATCACTAAATTCGAAATTTAAAAATTATGAATCTATAGTTAAAGGCAAGTTATTTAACATTAAACTCGAAAAAGCACCTAATTTTTCAGGCGATGATTTTGCAAGTTTCTAACGAGCACTAAATTCGGAATTTAAAAAAATCATGAATCTATAGTTAAAGGCAAGTTATTAAACATCAAACTCGAAAAAGCACCTAATTTTTCAATCCTCGTTTTCTCTTAGAGGCGATGATTTTGCAAGTTTCTAATGAGCACTAAATTCGGAATTTAAAAATTATTAATCTATAGTTAAAGACAAGTTATTTAAAATTAAACTCGAAAAAGCACCTAATTTTTCAGGCGATGATTTTGCAAGTTTCTGACGAGCACTAAATTCGGAATTTAAAAAATTATTGTTCTATAGTTAAAGCCAAGTTATTTAACATCAAACTCAAAAAAGCACCTAATTTTTCAACCCTCGTTTTCTCTTAGAGGCGATGATTTTGCAAGTTTCTAACGACCACTAAATTCGAATTTAAAAATTATTAATCTATAGTTAAAGACAAGTTATTTAACATCAAACTTGAAAAAGCACCTAATTTTTCAACTTTCGTTTTCTCTTAGAGGCGATGATTTTGCAAGTTTCTAAGGAGCACAAAATTCGGAATTTAAAAATTATGAATCTATAGTTAAAGGCAAGTTATTTAACATCAAACTCGAAAAAGCACCTAATTTTTCAGGCGATGATTTTGCAAGTTTCTAACGAGCACTAAATTCGAATTTAAAAATCATGAATCTATAGTTAAAGGCAAGTTATTTAACATCAAACTCGAAAAAGCACCTAATTTTTCAACCCTCGTTTTCTCTTAGAGGCGATGATTTTGCAAGTTTCTAAGGATCACTATAAATTCGGAATTTAAAAATTATTAATCTATAGTTAAAGACAAGTTATTTAACATCAAACTCGAAAAAGCACCTAATTTTTCAACCCTCGTTTTCTCTTAGAGGTGATGATTTTGCAAGTTTCTAATGAGCACTAAATTCGGAATTTAAAAATTATGAATCTATAGTTAAAGACAAGTTATTTAACATCAAACTCGAAAAAGCACCTAATTTTTCAACCTTCGTTTTCTCTTAGAGGCGATGATTTTGCAAGTTTCTAAGGAGCACTAAATTCGAAATTTAAAAATTATGAATCTATAGTTAAAGGCAAGTTATTTAACATTAAACTCGAAAAAGCACCTAATTTTTCAGGCGATGATTTTGCAAGTTTCTAACGCGCACTAAATTCGGAATTTAAAAAATCATGAATTTATAGTTAAAGGCAAGTTATTAAACATCAAACTCAAAAAAGCACCTAATTTTTCAACCCTCGTTTTCTCTTAGAGGCGATGATTTTGCAAGTTTCTAATGAGCACTAAATTCGGATTTTAAAAATTATGAATCTATAGTTAAAGACAAGTTATTTAACATCAAACTCGAAAAAGCACCTAATTTTTCATCCTTCGTTTTCTCTTAGAGGCGATGATTTTGCAAGTTTCTAACGACCACTAAATTCGGAATTGAAAAATTATTAATCTATAGTTAAAGACAAGTTATTTAAAATTAAACTCGAAAAATCACCTAATTTTTCAGGCGATGATTTTGCAAGTTTCTAACGGGCACTAAATTCGGAATTTAAAAAATTATTAATCTATAGTTAAAGCCAAGTTATTTAACATCAAACTCGAAAAAGCACCTAATTTTTCAACCCTCGTTTTCTCTTAGAGGCGATGATTTTGCAAGTTTCTAACGACCACCCACTAAATTCGAATTTAAAATTATTAATCTATAGTTAAAGACAAGTTATTTAACATCAAACTTGAAAAAGCACCTAATTTTTCAACTTTCGTTTTCTTTTAGAGGCGATGATTTTGCAAGTTTCTAAGGAGCACAAAATTCGGAATTTAAAAATTATGAATCTATAGTTAAAGGCAAGTTATTTAACATCAAACTCGAAAAAGCACCTAATTTTTCAGGCGATGATTTTGCAAGTTTTTAACGAGCACTAAATTCGGAAAATAAAAAATCATGAATCTATAGTTAAAGGCAAGTTATTTAACATCAAACTCGAAAAAGCACCTAATTTTTCAACCCTCGTTTTCTCTTAGAGGCGATGATTTTGCAAGTTTCTAATTATCACTATAAATTCGGAATTTAAAAATTATTAATCTTTAGTTAAAGACAAGTTATTTAACATCAAACTCGAAAAAGCACCTTATTTTTCAGGCGATGATTTTGCAAGTTTCTAACGAGCACTAAATTCGGAATTTAAAAAATCATAAATCTATAGTTAAAGGCAAGTTATTTAACATCAAACTCGAAAAAGCACCTAATTTTTCAAACCTCGTTTTCTTTTAGAGGGGATGATTTTGCAAGTTTCTAACGAGCACTTAATTCAGAATTTAAAAAATCATGAATCTATAGTTAAAGCAAGTTATTTAACATCAAACTCGAAAAAGCACCTAATTTTTCAGGCGATGATTTTGCAAGTTTTTAACGAGCACTAAATTCGAATTTAAAAATCATGAATCTATAGTTAAAGGCAAGTTATTTAACATCAAACTCGAAAAAGCACCTAATTTTTCAACCCTCGTTTTCTTTTAGAGGGGATGATTTTGCAAGTTTCTAACGAGCACTAAATTCAGAATTTAAAAAATCATGAATCTATAGTTAAAGGCAAGTTATTTAACATCAAACTCGAAAAAGCACCTAATTTTTCAACCCTCGTTTTCTTTTAGAGGGGATGATTTTCCAAGTTTCTAACGAGCACTAAATTCAGAATTTAAAAAATCATGAATCTATAGTTAAAGCAAGTTATTTAACATCAAACTCGAAAAAGCACCTAATTTTTCAACCCTCGTTTTCTTTTAGAGGGGATGATTTTGCAAGTTTCTAACGAGCACTAAATTCGGAATTTAAAAAATCATAAATCTATAGTTAAAGGAAAGTTATTTAACATCAAACTCGAAAAAGCACCTAATTTTTCAACCCTCGTTTTCTTTTAGAGGGGATGATTTTGCAAGTTTCTAACGAGCACTAAATTCAGAATTTAAAAAATCATGAATCTATAGTTAAAGGCGAGTTATTTAACATCAAACTCGAAAAAGCACCTAATTTTTCAACCCTCGTTTTCTTTTAGAGGGGATGATTTTGCAAGTTTCTAACGAGCACTAAATTCAGAATTTAAAAAATCATGAATCTATAGTTAAAGCAAGTTATTTAACATCAAACTCGAAAAAGCACCTAATTTTTCAACCCTCGTTTTCTTTTAGAGGGATGATTTTGCAAGTTTCTAACGAGCACTAAATTCGGAATTTAAAAAATCATAAATCTATAGTTAAAGGCAAGTTATTTAACATCAAACTCGAAAAAGCACCTAATTTTTCAACCCTCGTTTTCTTTTAGAGGGATGATTTTGCAAGTTTCTAACGAGCACTAAATTCAGAATTTAAAAAATCATGAATCTATAGTTAAAGCAAGTTATTTAACATCAAACTCGAAAAAGCACCTAATTTTTCAGGCGATGATTTTGCAAGTTTTTAACGAGCACTAAATTCGGAATTTAAAAAATCATGAATCTATAGTTAAAGGCAAGTTATTTAACATCAAACTCGAAAAAGCACCTAATTTTTCAACCCTCGTTTTCTTTTAGAGGGGATGATTTTGCAAGTTTCTAACGAGCACTAAATTCAGAATTTAAAAAATCATGAATCTATAGTTAAAGGCAAGTTATTTAACATCAAACTCGAAAAAGCACCTAATTTTTCAACCCTCGTTTTCTTTTAGAGGGGATGATTTTGCAAGTTTCTAACGAGCACTAAATTCGGAATTTAAAAAATCATGAATCTATAGTTAAAGGCAAGTTATTTAACATCAAACTCGAAAAAGCACCTAATTTTGCAACCCTCGTTTTCTCTTAGAGGCGATGATTTTGCAAGTTTCTAAGGATCACTATAAATTCGGAATTTAAAAATTATTAATCTATAGTTAAAGACAAGTTATTTAACATCAAACTCGAAAAAGCACTTAATTTTTCAACCCTCCTTTTCTCTTAGAGGCGATGATTTTGTATGTTTCTAAGGAGCACTAAATTCGGAATTTAAAAATTATGAATCTACAGTTAAAGGCAAGTTATTTAAAATTAAACTCGAAAAAGCACCTAATTTTTCAGGCGATGATTTTGCAAGTTTCTAACGAGCACTAAATTCGGAATTTAAAAAATCAAGAATCCATAGTTAAAGGCAAGTTATTTAACATCAAACTCGAAAAAGCACCTAATTTTTCAACCCTCGTTTTCTCTTAGAGGCGAAGATTTTGCAAGTTTCTAAGGAGCACTAAATTCGGAATTTAAAAATTATGAATCTATAGTTAAAGATAAGTTATTTAACATCAAACTCGAAAAAGCACCTAATTTTTCAACCCTCGTTTTCTTTTAGAGGGGATGATTTTGCAAGTTTCTAACGAGCACTAAATTCAGAATTTAAAAAATCATGAATCTATAGTTAAAGCAAGTTATTTAACATCAAACTCGAAAAAGCACCTAATTTTTCAACCCTCGTTTTCTTTTAGGGGGATGATTTTGCAAGTTTCTAACGAGCACTAAATTCGGAATTTAAAAATCATAAATCTATAGTTAAAGGAAAGTGATTTAACATCAAACTCGAAAAAGCACCTAATTTTTCAACCCTCGTTTTCTTTTAGAGGGATGATTTTGCAAGTTTCTAACGAGCACTAAATTCAGAATTTAAAAATCATGAATCTATAGTTAAAGGCGAGTTATTTAACATCAAACTCGAAAAAGCACCTAATTTTTCAACCCTCGTTTTCTTTTAGAGGGATGATTTTGCAAGTTTCTAACGAGCACTAAATTCGGAATTTAAAAAATCATAAATCTATAGTTAAAGGAAAGTTATTTAACATCAAACTCGAAAAAGCACCTAATTTTTCAACCCTCGTTTTCTTTTAGAGGGGATGATTTTGCAAGTTTCTAACGAGCACTAAATTCAGAATTTAAAAATCATGAATCTATAGTTAAAGGCGAGTTATTTAACATCAAACTCGAAAAAGCACCTAATTTTTCAACCCTCGTTTTCTTTTAGAGGATGATTTTGCAAGTTTCTAACGAGCACTAAATTCAGAATTTAAAAATCATGAATCTATAGTTAAAGCAAGTTATTTAACATCAAACTCGAAAAAGCACCTAATTTTTCAACCCTCGTTTTCTTTTAGAGGGGATGATTTTGCAAGTTTCTAACGAGCACTAAATTCGGAATTTAAAAAATCATAAATCTATAGTTAAAGGCAAGTTATTTAACATCAAACTCGAAAAAGCACCTAATTTTTCAACCCTCGTTTTCTTTTAGAGGGGATGATTTTGCAAGTTTCTAACGAGCACTAAATTCAGAATTTAAAAATCATGAATCTATAGTTAAAGGCAAGTTATTTAACATCAAACTCGAAAAAGCACCTAATTTTTCAGGCGATGATTTTGCAAGTTTTTAACGAGCACTAAATTCGGAATTTAAAAATCATGAATCTATAGTTAAAGGCAAGTTATTTAACATCAAACTCGAAAAAGCACCTAATTTTTCAACCCTCGTTTTCTTTTAGAGGGGATGATTTTGCAAGTTTCTAACGAGCACTAAATTCAGAATTTAAAAATCATGAATCTATAGTTAAAGGCAAGTTATTTAACATCAAACTCGAAAAAGCACCTAATTTTTCAACCCTCGTTTTCTTTTAGAGGGGATGATTTTGCAAGTTTCTAACGAGCACTAAATTCGGAATTTAAAAATTATGAATCTATAGTTAAAGACAAGTTATTTAACATCAAACTCGAAAAAGCACCTAATTTTTCAACCCTCGTTTTCTCTTAGAGGCGATGATTTTGCAAGTTTCTAAGGATCACTATAATTCGAATTTAAAATTATTAATCTATAGTTAAAGACAAGTTATTTAACATCAAACTCCAAAAAGCACCCACTCTTCAACCCTCCTTTTCTCTTAGAGGCGATGATTTTGTATGTTTCTAAGGAGCACTAAATTCGGAATTTAAAATTATGAATCTACAGTTAAAAGGCAAGTTATTTAAAATTAAACTCGAAAAAGCACCTAATTTTTCAGGCGATGATTTTGCAAGTTTCTAACGAGCACTAAATTCGGAATTTAAAAATCAAGAATCCATAGTTAAAGGCAAGTTATTTAACATCAAACTCGAAAAAGCACCTAATTTTTCAACCCTCGTTTTCTCTTAGAGGCGAAGATTTTGCAAGTTTCTAAGGAGCACTAAATTCGGAATTTAAAATTATGAATCTATAGTTAAAGATAAGTTATTTAACATCAAACTCGAAAAAGCACCTAATTTTTCAACCCTCGTTTTCTTTTAGAGGCGATGATTTTGTATGTTTCTAAGGAGCACTAAATTTGGAATTTAAAAATTATGAATCTACAGTTAAAGACAAGTTATTTAACATTAAACTCAAAAAAGCACCTAATGTTTCAGGCGATGATTTTGCAAGTTTCTAACGAGCACTAAATTCGGAATTTAAAAAATCATGGATCCATAGTTAAAGGCAAGTTATTTAACATCAAACTCGAAAAAGCACCTAATTTTTCAACCCTCGTTTTGTCTTAGAAGCGATGATTTTGCAAGTTTCTAACGAGCACTAAATTCGGAATTTAAAAATTATGAATCTATAGTTAAAGGCAAGTTATTTAACATTAAACTCGAAAAGCACCTAATTTTTCAGGCGATGATTTTGCAAGTTTCTAACGAGCACTTTATTCGGAATTTAAAATTATTAATCTATAGTTAAAGACAAGTTATTTAACATCAAACTCGAAAAAGCACCTAATTTTCAACCCTCGTTTTCTCTTAGAGGCGATGATTTTGCAAGTTTCTAACGAGCACTAAATTCGAAATTTAAAAATTATGAATCTCTAGTTAAATGCAAGTTATTTAACATCAAACTTGTAAAAGGAGGCATGCTTAATTATAATTTTCTGGAATGACTACATAATTCATTGTTTGGAACTTTAGAAACAACAATAAACAATTACTTATTTGAGGCTAAAAATTTTATCGCAAGTAAATCTTTAAACTAACCCTTAGAACACGACTAACATAATTTTATTGTGTGAGCAATTTTTTGCAAATAGTTTATTCAATTACTGATTGTGAGTAATTTTAATTATTGGATCTTGGAGCACTTAATTAGCACCTAAATCGTACATAATTAGCTTTTAAAATTATGTATTGGTTTGTATTGGGGGGTCTAACTTAATATTAATAGCCCCCAAAGTTTAAAAAAATGTGCCAAACGGCATGAGGACTAAATTTGAAATTGTAGCACTTAATTAGCACCTAATTAGCACTTAATTTTGCAGGTAATGAAAACATGATTTTCGTTGTGGGAAGGGCTAACTTAATGGACGCCAACTCTAGGGAATGCCCAATTATTAATTTGGAAAACAACTTATTAATTATATTTTAGAAAAAAGTGTTAACTTATTTTATAAAAAAAAAATTAGATACCATATAACTATATTTTAAAGTTTCAAATCGTGAATAAAATCGTTACGGTCTCTTATTGAACTACTATGGTAAAGAAATAAAAATCGCCAACGATTAAGAAAAAAGAATCTCTCTCAAAAGAATTTCTAACCCATTATACCAAAGCACCATAGAATTTCTTGTTCACGCTTTCTTGAAGATCAACAAGATAATATTTTTTTAACAAATGCGTATTAACTATAAAATTGTTCACTTTAATGTCATTCCACCGTTTATTTTGATGTAATGCAAATAGGTTTTTAATTAACTTTCTCTTAAAACATTGTTTGTTGATGCAATAGATATAATTTGCTTCTGTTAATTATTTTTTCGAAATTACGTTTCACTTAATGAATTACGATGGTTTGTAGCGTAACCGACTTTAATTCGACTGTAAGAAAACGAAACATTAAACGATTTTGCGTTTCTAGTTTTTAATAATTTAAGTGTTTTCATACTTATTTTAATGTAATAATTAGACGACAAGAATCTTTAGGTGGGATAAACGTTAACACAAACAAATCATTTCATTATTTTCACTCAACATCTTATAAGTAAGATAAGTAGTTACGTGATGGTTTCCAAATATCTTTTTTAGTTAAAAATGTTTCTTCTTAAATTATTATTTTTAGTTGAATCCCTAACAGAACGTTAGGTTTTCACTAGGAGTGTGCCGAAGAATACTGACTTAATAACATCAACGTTACTTCATTATTCGACGTTTCGGTTGCAATTTGTGTCCTTCATTGGCTTCATAATTCATCAGATACCTTGAAAAAGGTATGCACAAACAGCAACCAAAACGTCAGATACCGTCAAAAAGTTGCACAAATTGCAACCGAAGCGTCGGTACATAATACTTGCATCACAATATAATATTAAAAAATGTACCATACGATTAAATAAAATAAAATTGGTACGTATAATACCGGAGGTTTGTTTGGATTTTGGGCCATAATCCGCTCAATCAAAAAGACCCTTAACCTACATAATTTTTCTTATTGTTGGAATATTTACAAGAATACTCATTTTACATTTTTTTTTCAAACGAAAGTTGCTTGTAATTTTGTTTAAACTATTTTTTTAATTTCTATTCCTAAAATTGAATTTTTTTTACAATAACTTTAGAAATATTAATTACACAAATATGAAGTATTTTTTTGACAACGCAGTTTTATCTTTTCACTTTTTTTGTTGATGCGCGCTTTCTATACGATCTTATACGTTTATTATTATCTGGACGATATGAACTTCTGTGCCAAACACATTCCTCAACAATATTCTTTGTGCTAGTGCCACGATTCCAAAGCAGTTTTTTTTAATTCTGAAAATATGTTTAAAAAGAAAATTAAAAACTATAATAACAGAAACTCAAACCTACAGCAAGTTTTTTAAAACAAAATGTTTACTAAAAAGTGATAATAAAATTATAAATATTTAAATCAAGCATGTTATTTGAAAGGATATGTTCCTCTCGGCGCATGTTATCTATAATTAAGTACATATTAAATATTTTTAAATTTAAATAAAAAATTTGTTGTAAAACCATTTATAACAATTATGTTCAGCAAAAATGCGTTTCCCATTCACTTGTATTTTTTCAAAATATTAAAATACGTTATTAAATAATTAAATCATTGTGTAGAATAAAATTTTTTAGCAAAACAAAATACATTTTTAAAATTCAACTAGTAAAAAAAATGTAATTAAAGCAAGAAATAAAGGTCTACACAATAATTTTTGCAACAAATTATCTTATATTATGCATTAGTAACAAGTGTATCAAAACTATTAAATATTTTGAAATTAAAAACCTTTTTTCGAATGTTTTACATCTAAAAATATTGTTACACAGGGTCTAACACGAAGAGTTTTGATAAAAAGTTATAAAAGACAGAATTTTATTATAGTTTTGCAATAACACCAGTAGTGGTTTCGGAGAACGTTAAGTTCATATATAATTATATTATGAATGAGGCAAATACCGTAGTCCATCAGGTTTATTCTGGAAAATAATATTTTTATTTTATTTTGGAATTTTGCAGTAAATTTTACATAGAATTTATATATCATAATTATGCTACACCTAAAATTATCCATTATTGAAATATTTTCATATTTTTAAAGTTTTATCTAATTTTTAAGAAATAACAATATTTCCGTAATTATTAAAGTTACTGAGTTGAAACTGTAACCAGTAAATAAGCAGGTTAATCCTTAATGTTAACTTAATGGATAATCCTTACAGGATGTTCTTAACTCAGAAGCCAACATGTCCAAATAAAATCCGTATAAGTTGCTTATGTTAATTTTATAATGTTTTCTGAAGCATTTCTTAATGCAAATTTTTGGTAATGGCGTTCTTATACTTAAATGTAACCGTTTTAGAAATATTTTGTATTTGTGTAATTATTGGTAGGTTAATTGCTCGTTTATTTACATATGGCCAAAAAAACATTAGGTATGTAAATAATCAAACTGGCCTACTTGGTTTAATTTATTGTAGTAAAACAATAATTATACAAATACTAAATATTCCTAAAACGGTTACATTTAGGTATATAGAATTCCAATACCAAACAAATTTGCATAAAAAAATACATCAGAAAATATCCTAAAATACAGGGTGTTCTATTTAAAATAAGCAACTTATAAATGATTTTAATTAAGCATGTTGGTTTCTGAGTATTAATTTCCAAGATCTGCTTGTCTACTGGTTACAGTTTTAACTCAGTAACTTTATTAATAATTACTTTTTTTTCAAAAATGATCAAATGCGTTTTTGAAAAATAAGCGAAAAAAGTACTTCTTTAACGCCATGTGCTATGTTACGCATTGCATAAAAAATTAATAAAAGATACGTTTCTTCGCTTTTCATTTACATTTTTCACAAACTCGGAAATGATCCAACCTTAAAAATTCCAACGCAGATTTATCTTCAAACCCGTTTTTATCAAATACGACTGCTTTTAGCGACAAATACAAAGAGTACCTTTTGTATGTAAAATTGAATGGAGAATAAGTATGAACAACACTGTATGTGGCTCCCTCTAACATTAAACAAAAAATTCAGTCATTATTTGAGTTTCTAGTCACTAATATACCCAGTATCCCGAATTTCGTCCAATTTCCATGTTACTTGACTAAAATGTAAGCAAAAAAACCAAATAAAAAAAATTTTTTTAGGCGCCCTGTACCTCTGAAACCAAGTCGTTGCTGACCCATATTTATATGAACTTTTATCTTAAAATTAGTCAAAGATTCACCCCTTTAAGTTTGTACAAGTACTTAATTAACACCCTGTATAGTAAACGTAAATTTTTTTTTTGAAAAATTTAATTGTAGAGCGATGGCAGGCTTACAATAAAAAATGTTATTGTCAAATTAATTTAAAAATAATAACTGTCAAATTATTAAATTATTTTTTTATATGATGTTTATAAAAAACCGGCAAAAATAATTTTTCTAAAGTTTTTAGAAAAACAATCTGGCTTTTAATAGTCACAGTTACGTCAAGACACACATTTCTAGTACCAAAATAATTAAATTCAAACTCATTGATTTCGAAATATACGCCGAAACGGTATCTAAAATAGTGCTTTACAGATCAAGATACATCACAATCATATTTAGTCATAATTTTTGTTGTAATTATTTAACAAGTTAGGTCAACATAAAAATTTTCTATAAGATAAAAACAGTTTTTAATACAAAATTTCACGCATCAAAACTTTAAAAAAGTTTGACAGTCTTTGCCAAAAACTAAATTCATCAAAAATTCTATTTCCGATTTTAATAAAAATTGCTATAATTTACTGTACTAATAATGCAGTATCATAATTTTTTTGTGAAAAACGACGTTCGTGGTCCGTATATCTTAGGCTCTAAAATTTAATTTAATAATAATAGGTTCCAGACGGTTAACTGCTATGGAAACGCAACATTAAGCCAATCAAATTTTTAGAAAGGCGTGTTTCTATGATGGTTAACGGGCAGATAAGATTAACTGAAGATGAAAAAATCAGACCTTTGAATCGATAAAAATTTTATTTGTTTTGAGAATGATAAAAATCTCCATCATAATTAAATTAATATTTACAAGAACTAACATTTCGGTAGGTTCTTTCCTGGAATATTTTTATTTATATCACCGCAAGAAGGGTCATAAAGATAAAAGTAGAAAAAAGCACTAATAATGTGTGGTATTCAACAGACACGTGTGCACGGTTTTATCGTAACCGTAACATTAAAATTAACATAAACGAAACAATTTTCTTTTGCCTACTAATAATGTTAAGTCCAAAATTGAACAATAAATATTTGAAATTAGAATACAAAAACAGCTTATTTAATAACATTTTTAATTTTTATTTAATTAGTAACGGATTCATTCATCTGTAGCTGTAGATTAGTTACCTGAACTATGAATTTTTACCAATTTCAATTTGGAGTATATTTAGTTTGTAACATGATTAATTCATAAATTGAATACAAGCAGTAAAGTTTCGTAAAGCACGTAGCAAGGGCATTCCACTTTTGGGGACTCTCGTACAATCGAAGACCTAATAAATGTTGATTAATTGACAAAAAATTTACGGCTTCGTCTGAATGGTGGGCAAAGATGTAAACGTCGTCATAATATCAAACTTAAATCAAAGGAAAGGAACACCAACTGCAGCGTCTATTTAACCAACAGAAAAACACCAAAAACTGCACCAAAAACTTTACTCGGACACGTGTTTCAACAGCTAAGCTGTTATCATCAGCGATACCGATACTAAAAATAAAAACAACGGGAAGCTTATATATACTATCTGCTTATCACGCATCGTTAAACTTAATTGATTCTTAGATAAGCTTAAATAATTCCGAAAATCCTAATGGACCGTTATCATCATAATTCATAAGCAAATTTCTGTTTTTTAAAAATTTCTAAACTTTCATAAGAATCAAGTTCGTTTTTATTATCTACCCTCTTAATTAATTCAATGTCGCCTACTCTATGGCCATTTTCAAGCATATGCATGGCAACACTGGACCTATCTGTGCGATGATATTTGACATGAGCTACGTGCTCTTTAAAACGAGTTTTAATAGGTCTCTTGGTTTGCCCTATATATACTTGGTTACAGTCTTTACAATTAATTTTATATATTCCCGATTTATCACACATTTCTATTGGGTCTTTCGGATTGCCTAAAAGATTTTGCAAGTTGTTACTACTAGAGGTTACTGTTTTATAATCAAATTTTGAAAATATTTTTTGAAGACCTTTTGTGTATGTGGGATAATTTGGTAATTTGACATATTTCTTATCTATTTTGCTATTACTAGTTCCTAACGTTGTAATGTTTCTAATGTTTAACTTATGTTTATGTTTTCTAATTATGTTTGTGACAATTGATTCTTGAAAACCATTGTATGATGCAATCTGCTTAATATTTCGCAGTTCTTTATCAAAGTTTTGTTTTGACAATGGGAAATGTAATAATCTGTGAATCAAAAGTTGAAAGATGCAAGTTTATGTTGCATACTATGGTTGGAATCATTTGTTATAAACCTCATAGTGTTAGTGTCTTTACGATAAATATCTATATCTAGTTTGTTGCCATTTCTTGTCACTAAAGTGTCTAAGAAAGGTAACTTAAGGTTTGTTTCTGTTTCATAGGTAAACTTGATCGTCTCAAATTTTGAATTTAAAATTTCTACAAATTGCTGAGGGCTGTAAACTTTAGTGTCGATGACTGCAAAAACGTCATCTACATATCTACACCAAATTCTAGGAAAATAATCTAAATTATTTTTTATATCAGTTTCAAATTTACCCATGAACAGGTTAGCCATAAACGGAGATAAGCTGTTACCCATTGTTGTACCATAATTTTGTTGATAAATATTATTGTTAATTTGAAAGTAGGTTTGACTCATACATAATCTTGCTAATTTAATAAAATTATCTACTTCTGAATTGTCTAAATGGTTTTGGTGTAACATATCTTTCAAATAATCTAAAGTGATATCTATCGGAACGCTTGGAAACAATGAACAGACATCGAATGAAACTAAAACTTCGTTCTCAGTCAGCTCAATGTTTTTAATTTTTTCAATAAAATCGTATGAATTTTGAACACTGAAATTTGATTGTTGATATTCAAAACTGTTGAATTTATTTGACAACCATTTAGATATCAGATAAGTAGGAGCATTAATACCTGAAACAATGGGACGCATTGCTTTTCCGGGTTTATGTATCTTAGGTAAACAATACATTCTAGGAAGAACCGGGTTAGATACCGTTAGTCTAAACCTAAGTTGTTTTGGTATAATATTTTCACATTCTAATAAGACTCTACGGGTATCAGCAATCATTTTGGGAAGAGGATTTTAGATATTAATGAATAGGGGCCTTCATTAAGCATCACCTGAACTGACTCAAAATAATCCTCTTTGTCCAAAATAACTACTTTATTGCCTTTATCTGCTTTGAGATAACAACAATTTTTCTCTTTAAGATTTTTAACAATGTTTATTTCTCTCGCGTTAAATTTAAATTTTGGTAACTGCTGAATATTATCTGAAATTTGAATTTTACAGGCATTCCTAATGAATTTTTTAGAATTATCGTCTAAAAGTTTGATCGAACTTTCAATTCCTACAATAATCTTATCTATGGGCGCTTTGTTAAATTTGAGGTTATATTTCAAGCCTTTATTCAACAAAGTTAATTCGTCATTGTTAAAAATCTCCGAGGATTTGTTTACCACTATGTTAGATTTTTGGGGATCAAGTCTGTGCACCTCTTTTCTTTTTTAGATAATTCTGTGAACTTTTTGTTGTGGGTCATCTTTTTTTGCCAAAATTTGTGTTGAATAATTTCATTAATATGGTGCAAAAACTTAATCCATTCAACATACTCGTCATCATTTAATCCTGAAGTCAGTTTTAAATGTAACTCATATGCTTCTAACTCTAATTTACCTAATTTACCATAATGACATTTAATTTCCAAATCTAACCATTTACGCTTAGCAAATTCAAGCGCCTTTTACATGAGTATGAATTAAAATTTGCATAAACTTTAATAAATTTTGGAAAAACACCTGCTTTGCGGCAAGATTTAAGAAATTCAATGTCACATTTAACAAAAGAAATCTTACTTTTAATCTTGAAGAACCTGTTCCGTAGTGTAGACCTGGAAGCCATCTTGATCAAAGGAAAGGAACACCAACTGCAGCGTCTATTTAACCAACAGAAAAACACCAAAAACTGCACCAAAAACTTTACTCCGAGTATGGCAAACCTGTTCATGGGTAAATTTGAAACTGATTTAAAAATAATTTAGATTATTTTCCTAGAATATGGTGTAGATATGTAGATGACGTTTTTGCAGTCATCGACACTAAAGTTTACAGCCCTCAGCAATTTGTAGAAATTTTAAATTCAAAATTTGAGACGATCAAGTTTACCTATGAAACAGAAACAAACCTTAAGTTACCTTTCTTAGACACTTTAGTGACAAGAAATGGCAACAAACTAGATATAGATATTTATCGTAAAGACACTAACACTATGAGGTTTATAACAAATGATTCCAACCATAGTATGCAACATAAACTTGCATCTTTCAACTTTTTGATTCACCGATTATTACATTTCCCATTGTCAAAACAAAACTTTGATAAAGAACTGCGAAATATTAAGCAGATTGCATCATACAATGGTTTTCAAGAATCAATTGTCACAAACATAATTAGAAAACATAAACATAAGTTAAACATTAGAAACATTACAACGTTAGGAACTAGTAATAGCAAAATAGATAAGAAATATGTCAATTACCAAATTATCCCACATACACAAAAGGTCTTCAAAAATATTTTCAAAATTTGATTATAAAACAGTAACTTCTAGTAATAACAACTTGCAAAATCTTTTAGGCAATCCGAAAGACCCAATAGAAATGTGTGATAAATCGGGAATATATAAAATTAATTGTAAAGACTGTAACCAAGTATATATAGGGCAAACCAAGAGACCTATTAAAACTCGTTTTAAAGAGCACGTAGCTCATGTCAAATATCATCGCACAGATAGGTCCAGTGTTGCCATGCATATGCTTGAAAATGGCCATAGAGTAGGCGACATTGAATTAATTAAGAGGGTAGATAATAAAAACGAACTTGATTCTTATGAAAGTTTAGAAATTTTTAAAAACAGAAATTTGCTTATGAATTATGATGATAACGGTCCATTAGGATTTTCGGAATTATTTAAGCTTATCTAAGAATCAATTAAATTTAACGATGCGTGATAAGCAGATAGCATATATATAAGCTTCGCGTTGTTTTTATTTTTCGTATCGGTATCGCTGATGATAACAGCTTAGCTGTTGAAACACGGGTCCGAGTAAAGTTTTTGGTGCAGTTTTTGGTGTTTTTCTGTTGATCAAACTTAAAGCAATATCCGGGGAAGCTGCAAGTGTTGATCCCAATGAAGTCAAAGAATGAGGATTTTAATGTACGACTAGTATCTTTAATAGAGGCTTACCCTCTTGAAAACATCTTCAACGCTAACGAAACAGGACTATTCTAATGCGCTTTGTCCGAAAAAACTTTTGCATTAAAAGGTGACAAGTGTACGGGCGGTAAAATGTCGAAAGAATGTTTAACGATTTTGCATTGTGTTAGTATGGCAGGTGCAAAAGAAAAACTGTTAATCATCGGAAAATAAAGATAGCAAATTTACCCGTAGTTTGGCGCTTCAACAGGAAGCCTGGAGAACAGGCAATATTATTACCGAGTGGTTGAAAGAAATTGACAGTAGAATGAAACATCAAAAACGGAAAATTTTATTATTCTTGGATAATGCAGCTTCAGTGATCTTTCATTAGAAACTATAAACATTTTGTTTCTTTCTTCAACCTCAACATCATTTTGGATCTTGAAATTACCCAAAAGACGATGTACAGGTTCTTTATTTTAAAAGACATCTTATCAAAAACGGATTCAGTTGCTTCAGTAGGCAATCTGATTAAATCTGTGAATTTATTAGATGTCATTTATTTTATCCGCAATGCTTGGCAGCAAGTGACACAATTCAACACTGCTTTGGTAAAGCTGATGGTTTTAAACACCCAAGAATTATTATTAAGTCGTAAGTGAGTATAATTATGAGAATTACATATTTGTCGTTACGTACTTACTAGATCTAAAAACGTAACAGTTAATTTTTGAATTACATGAAAAGTTTAACAACATATTTTTCCCTTATTGTTTAATAGCAGATTACGCATTTAGTGATGAAAATGAATGTGTATACTATATTTTCCAATGTCGCATTTCGTTTTAAATTAAATTTTATCATTATTTTAAATTTTTCATAGTAAATGAAGGTGTTAGTTTTCCGTTAAAATGAAAAAAACTGAAACAAAATTGAAACCTTTTTTACACTGCCCAGTTTGAGTCCCGAACTCGTTACGAAAGATAATATGATCTGTGTATGAAACGGAGACAGTCGAAGAAAACCAAGAGTCTTTCAAAAGCAGTAGTTTTTGTTTTGGCATATATTGCAGAACTGCGGAAATCATAGAACTTATTATGGGCTCGATATTCATATTGCTAAAAGCAACGTTATTGATTAAAAATGATGACGATAATAACAAATACCTCTAGCTAATTAATTTTATAAAGAAACAATCAGTTGGATACCAAGTCGAAAACCTTCAGATAAGAATAGATTTTCCAGTTTTTAAGTGCAGCACCGAAGTACTTATTAATTAAAGGTAATTTAACATTGTTTAATTACTTTCGTCACTAGTGATGCAAATGCTTATTTTCTTCCTTAAATTCAGTGATGAAAATGTAATTTTCTAAGCAACGTTGTAAAAGATAAAATTATAAATCTGGTGTAGCTATTTTAGAAATAATCCATTAAACAACATTTTATACAGGGTGTTTCTGAATAATGGTAACAAAATTCTAGGGTAGATAGGGAGGATCATTTGAGACACTCTTTATTTATAAACTCATAGGCAACCATGTTCACCCTAGAAGCTACACTTCAAAAACTGTTTTTTGTTTTTTTTTATACAATATTCAAAATGTATCTCTTAAAAGTCGGAATCAAAAAAATAATGGGATATAGGTAATTAAAATCTTCATCTTTTTTTAACAGCATATCTGGATCTATCTCTAACCGTACTCATGTCGAATGCATTTTTTAATTTTGGTTTTTGTTATTTTTTAAAAAATCATGCTTAAGACTCAAAAATTTGAAAAAAAATTAGATTTCGAAAGTGAAGGACATTCAATTGCGCTTCTTTCAACGTATGACATGTTTCAATGTAGCTTTTACCGATTGAGTGCTATTGAAGAAAAACTTCACGGGAAACATTTTTGGAAACTTTAATGAGATATGTAACCTGGTCACAATAATTGCTCAATATGTCTACCACCAACTTCAATGCAAACATTGCACCTTCGCACCATATTGTCATAAACCCTCTCAAAAATTTCAGGGGTTTCTTGAATTAGCAAGGTAGCTGTCATAACACGCGCTAACAAATCTTCTTCAGATTCGATTGGCGTCTCGTACACTAGACTTTTCATGTAACCCCACAAAAAGAAATCTAGGGGCGTTAGGTCCGGTGAGCGTGGCGGCCACGTTACTGGTCCCTCTCGCCCAATCCATCTATCTCCAAACTGTTCGTTGAGGTAGTCCCAAACAGCAACAGAAAAATGTACCGGCGCACCGTCATGTTGCAGCCACATCTGTCGGCGAACCCCAATGGTACTCTCTCCAACAATTCTGGCAGAACTTCTTCTAAAAAGATCTTGTAAATGGGATCGTTGAGACGAGGTGGAAGAAGGTATGGCCCAATCAAACGACCGTCAACAATGCCAGCCCACACGTTGATTCCAAACTTGTGTTGGAATTTGGATTGTCGAATAGCATAAGGGTTTTCGTCGTCCCAAATATGGTTGTTGCGAGAGTTAAGAATGCCATCTCTGTTAAATCTTGCTTCATCAGTAAAAAGAACATACCTTGGAAATTGAGGCTGTAAGCGACAGTGATGTACGAACCAACGTGAAAAGTTAGTACGTGGTGGAAAATCGATTGGACCGAAGGCTTAAACTTTTTGGACATGATTGGAATGAAGCTGTTATTCTTTCAAAACACTTACATGACCAGCACCAAGGTCGCGTGCAATGGTTTGAGTGCTTATGGATGGGTTCTGCTCTATTTTATAAAGCACATCTTCTTCAAATCGTAAGGTTCGACGATGTCTTGCAACTCCGCAATTTACCTTGTTAACTGCGAAAGTTCCTGTATCTCGCAATCGCTGATAAACTTTTGCAAACACCCTATCGGAAGGTATTGGACGATTTGGAAATCGGGCTGTATACAAGCGTCTAGCATGTCTACCATTACAATGTGCTTCGCCGTAAACTAACATCATATTAGCAAAATCTTCAAAAGTATGTTGATTCATGATTTAAGTAACAAGAAACTCAAATTCAACTAACGTCAAAAACAATTATGCCATTTAAGACGTGAAACATAGCCAACTTAATCGCTCAAAAAGTGTCATTAGTTTAAAAGTGTCTGCCTTTTAAGCATGATACAAAAATAACAAAAAACAAAAACAGTTTTTGACGTGTAGCTTTTAGGGTGAACATGGGTGCCTATGAGTTTATAAATAAAAAGTGTCTCAAATGATCCCCCCTATCTACCCTAGAATTTTGTTACTCCTATTCAGGAACACCCTGTACACCAAATTAACAATAAAATTTATTTATTTAATCGTATGGTACATTTTAAATATTGTATTGTGATGTAAGTGTTATGTATGGTGTCCCAGAAGATCAGTATAAACCTTTATAGTGTGGTGACGAAACCGTGTGCTATTGTGGATTGGTTTGCCTTGGCAAAGCATTTACTTCAAGGTTTAGGAAAACCACTAAAACCTAAACATGCCAACCCTTACCCACCCTAGTATTCACATGTAATAATATTAATTAATTGATCAATTCCACGTAGTAGGCCTTCAAGAGGAATCAGGTTCGATTGTTCAATAGAACGACAAGTTATTCTTTCGACCAACGTTTCGACCAATTCCTGTTCTTTATCAAGGTATCAGAATAAATATGGTTATTAGTGATACCTTGATAAAGACCAGGAATTGGTCGAAACGTTGGTCGAAAGAATAGTTTGTCGTTTCTATTGACCAATCGAACCTTGACTCCTCTTGAAGGCCCACTACGTGGAAATTGATCGATTACAAATTTTTAGGAAACTTCCAATATTAATTAAGTGTGTAATGTGATTGTGTTTTGGAAATTGTGTTGTACATTTTTTCTTAATTATCCGGGAGGGTCTTGATGACCAAGTCCGGAAACCAAAGTGGTGATTCTCAAGAACAACATGGTTTTCTTGTTGACCATGGAGTACTGTAAGGTACTGATCACCTTCCATATTTTATATTTGCACCAAAAACCGCTAAAAAACACACACGAAAAAAAAAACACTAAAGAAAATTGACGTATGTTTTGACGTTTAATTCTAGAAACCAAAGTGGTGATTCTCAGGAACAACATGTTTTTCTTGTTGACCATGGAAAACAATTAATTGTAGTGGAAAGGCTTAATTATATAATAAAATTGTACTACAACTGAAATTAAAAAAACTAATTAAAAAAAAGATTAAAAATATTTTAAAACAAATGAAAACTGTAATATTAATGTTTTTATTTCTGACCGGGATATTATAAGCTTATATCGTCATAGTTACGCTATCAATAAAGAGGGTCATAACTCCCTTGGGACATTATAGATTCTATACTTTCTCTATCTTTCACGAGTAAAAATAAAATAAATAATACTAATATACATATATGTGTAGATATTTACAAAATAAAAACTTAACCATATTTTATTTATTCGCGTCATTACAAATAATAAATGTACAATTTTGAAATGTTCCTTGTAAATTACTACCGCCACTGGAAACAATTTCTTCTTTTGTATGGCTGGAGCTTCTGTTCACTACAGTCCAGGTACCTGCCTCTTCTAATCGTAAAGTAGAAAACATACGCGCCGTTTTATTTCTGAATACCCCGCCGCCACTGTAGAACTTGTCCAACCTCCGTGTCTTTTTAAGTTAGTCATAGTTGCTTCTGCATTAGCTAGAGCAGTAGCAGAAGTGCGACGAAGGCAATGTCCCGTATAGGAAGATGGGTTTGGCAATCCTAAATACATTGCGACTTTGCTGGGGATTTTCCCAAACATGTTTTTTCCAATTGGTTGAGACGTACATTTATTTTGTCGGAAGCTCAAAAAATCGTTCAGTACCTTTAGGACGCAAAGACATATAAAGTCTTAATAAAGGCAAAGCAGAGAACTCTTTTTCATCCACAATTGTAAATTTTCAACTTTTTTTTCCTGAGTGAAAAGTTATAAACCAATGTTAATGGTGTAAAAAGGAAAGTTATAGAAGATAAAAATACGAATAAAATGAGCACCAATTGGACTCAATCAGGTAATAACTTTCCAAGAAAAATTGGAAAAAGTGAAATATTTGGGTTTTTCTTTTAAAATTTGTAAATCCGTCATTTTTTGAGATGTAGCATAAATCTTTCAGGGAATAGGAAGTAATGATATGTACTTAGTGTGTGCAAAACTCTGCAATTGTCGGGCAATTAGTTTATGCACAATTGCGATTTAAATTTTTTCAAGCAATATATTCAATCGAGGCTGAATGCTCGTGTAATCATCTAATTGTCAAAAATAAAAAAAATATTGTAAAGTTGAAATAGAAAGAAACAAAACGTATATCCTCATTTTTCGATAAAATAATATTTAACACGCAAAAACTGCATGCAAAGATGACTGAAAATAGCCGAAAAAAAAAGTTAAAAAAAAACACGTTTCTTTGCATATAAATGTTAATTAACTATATAATGAAAATTCATTTTCGGTATAAAACATGAATTTAAGGTACTTTATACTATTTACAATTACATGGCGCAGGTGATATTCTACTATTATTTCTGTCAAAAATTTACTAATTATTTGCCCTATTGACTGGGGTAATATACAACATACACAAACACAATGAAAACTTTATTTTTATTACATAAGGTGTCTAACCTTAATTTCTACATTACAAGAGTTTAATCAAACTGCGCCAATTCTTAACTTAAAAATCCATTTTATATTATGGGATGAGAAGTTATCATTGATATATGTATTGTATTCTAAATTAATATAAACCTTTATAATATGTGACTCTAGAATTTGATACCTTTAACTCAATTTTACTGTTTTCTGCGTGTTGTACTTCATAACATATTTCTTTAAAATAACGTTTCCATTCCATAATATTACCTAAATTAAATTCAATTAAGATTCCGTATTTACTAACTAAATTTCCTATTTCCTTAAACCAAAAAATGTGTTTTTGAATCACCATTTCTGCTACTATTCTTGGGTACCTATCTTCAATATATAGTTGTAATGTAGTCGTAGAGTGTAACAGTAAAGTGGAATATATTTGGTTTCCATGTGAATAACATGCGTTGACGTATAATGTGGTACGTTAAGTAATTTTTGGAAAAAGAACTTTTTTCAGCTTTTCCACCTTATTATATTTAACTTCCCCCACACTTGCGCACCATAACACATGATTGGTTTAAAGGCTGTGTTAAACACATTTAGTTTGGTTTAGAATTTTAGACGAATAACAAACACTTTGATTGCATATTATTTCAGACCAAATTGTATTAATACTTTTTTGGTTTAGTTAATTGTTTGTTAAAATGTTCTGTTAGTGATAATTTGGACGTTACAGTGACACCTAAGTAGACGTATTGGTTCACAACTTCTATCGTTTCATTTCCGTACCACCAATTTTCATATTTTGCTAACCTGCCCCCTTACCGAAATATCATTATTTTCGATTTGGTTAAATTTACTTTTAAATTCCACATATAGCAATATTTCCAAAACGAGTTTATCATTTTTTCCTAACTTTTTGGATCAGTTGCCAATAATTCACTCTTCCAATATAGACTCCTCCATCTTCTATTCAATCTTCAACATCATTCAGAAACATCGAGAAGAATATAGGACTTAACAATCCCCCTTGCTGCACTCCTATCGTTATGTTAAACTGCTCAGTCAGTCCTTCTTTATCTTCCAGTCAAAGTTAAAATTAAGTAAATATAGGTTATAGCAAAAACCATACTTTGGTTACAGTCAATATGTGATATTAATGTATGATAATCGCGTTATGTTTATTTACCAACATCTTCATGATATTATTTATACACGGTGGTGCACAGCCGGCGAACTATTCTGTGTCAAAAAACATACGGCATACATATATCGAGATTTCGCAAAACCACATTTTAAAAATATTTTGGACTGTGCAGGGTGTTCCAGAAATACCTGCCACGTCAAAATTGGGTTATTTTAAATGAATATATTTTAACTTTTTTATTTTGGATTTGATTTTCTCTACTTATTCTAACACAAATTTTATTTAACCAATTTTTAAGCCAGAAAAGTATTTATGAAGGTACGATTAAGCGCGAGTGAAACGGGATTTAAAATTTTGTTTGAAATATTCGTTGTTCAAATCTTGTTTTTTTATGTAAGATTAGACGAAATTTATTTAAATAATTTCTTTGTTCAGTAAGTAATATTACAAAGAAATAATTAAACAAAAGTTGCTCCTTAGTTTCTGTAAACACGATATCTCAAATACTACTTGTACGATTTTGATACTGCTGGACATGAAGGTTTTTATTTATAAGACATATAATTGGAGTTCTGGAACATATAATAAACAAAAATTTTTTTAAACAAATTTTTTTCTCATCATACGTAAGTAATTTTTAGGAATCAGAATTTGTTTTCTAATCTCTAATAATTAATAATAACGGAATTTTTAACTAATTGCGTTTAAATAATTTTGTAATTACCATGTAATATATTCAATTTGTTATGCACATAAATAAACTACACTGAAAAACAGACAGAATAACGTTAGTCATTATGCGTAGCATGCGTAAATAATAATTAATTAATATTTAATCTAGTTTATATGCCCCAATTGCAAATTAAAACAACAATATTGGATCATAATTGCAATTTCTAAAACGAAATCAGTGAAAGTAGACTGTTGAATTACGAAACGTAATCAAGAATGCATTAAATTATGAATATTTCACAAAAAAGCGGCGAATTCTTAATTATTGACTAATCACATGATATAGCTTCTTTGCGCAATCATTTTTTTTTTTACTTTGTTAGACGCGGTGGTTTGAGCGATGCGCAATTAGAATGTGGTCGTCCGAAGAAGATACGCCATACCCGCATCGTGCGGGGAGGACTTACGAAAAAGACCTACAATTACATTATTTAGCACCTGGCGCTTTCACAATTCTTCCGCCCGAAGTTCAAGATGCACCTCCGGAGTCGCCGACGCCCGTCCTAAACAACTATCGGTGAGTATTTAGAATAAACGCAAACTATTCGTAACGAAAGCTTCTGCAGATTGACGCCTACGACGAGGCGACATCGCAACGCCGCTTTTTCAATAATAGCGGACCCCAGTAGCAACCCGGGATCGCGGAGCCCTTCGCCAACGGGACGCGTCAGCCCCTTTCGCGGACGCGGGTTTAACCCGATAGGATCTCGTCACGCTTCGCCGGTACCGTCACCTCCGCCACCCGAAGACCGGAGAGCGGCAAAACGTTCGAAAATTCCTACGCTATCTCGACGCGGTAGTACCGCCGAGCTGAGCGACGATCTACCGCCGCGACACAAATCCAAAATCACCCTCACCAAACAGTTTAGTAAAAGCATGACAAACGTATCTCCGCGTCAACTGTCCACCAAACCGCCGCCAAGTTCCGGACGTCTCGGAAAGTATGCGAAAAATCCTAAAAAACTTTCACCGATCGTCGGTAGTTCGCCCGAAAAAACTCCCGAATCCGGTAGGCTAAAAACGCGGTCATCACCATCGAAGATACCGCGAAGCAGAAGTCAACCTCCCGTTAACAGAGCCTCGGAAAACTCATCGAGCAATAACTCAAAAAATGTTAGCAGAGATTCAAGTCCTAGCAAACTCAACACCAAAGACAAATATAAAAATGTTAAAGCAAAAGTGAATAGTTTTAGTACGTCCAAAGCGAAACCAAAAGTGCCTCCTAAGCCGCAAGTGCCTATGCCAAAATTAGAAAGCAAAAACCATAAAAATAAAGATTCGACGTGGCCTGACAATAATTCTTCTTCTAAACCTGGCAGTAATAATAGTGATAAAAATAAAAACGTTAAAACTAGTAACAGTGATGAAAATAAAATTGTTGTGGACGAAATCGAAAATGACACTTTGTACGAAGACGTTAAAACTAAACCAATGGAAGTTAAAAATAACGAAAGCAGTTCGAAGATCATTGACGCCAGTACGGTCGTTTCTAGCACGACTACGACGGCGACGAAACCGTTGAACATTGAAACCAATCTAGAATTGGGTGGAAAAGAAGGCGATCAGTCGATATATCTTCCGGATGTCCGAACTTTGAGCGCCACAAGCGTTTCGAGCGCCATCAATCGAATGAACGACACGGTTTTGGACACAAAGACTCTGATGAAAGGAGTGGCTCCTGTTGTTTCGACGACGAATGCATCGAATGCCGACGGTTTGTCAATAATTAATGAAAAAAACGGCGCCACTGCCTCCGAAAGTGTTTTTGGTTCTCAAGTAAATCCAAATGCTGATAGGACTTCGCCTACTTTAGGCACGTTGAGAGATGATAGATTGGGAGGAGGTGACGTTAGTTCTTTGATAAACGGTAGAACCAAAGTGCTTTCAGCTCACGATAGTGTCGTGGGTATAAATGTGTTGCCAAAAAGTGCGAATAATAGAATTAAGGAAGCGAGAACTTTAGTGGCTACTGATGTGCAACCGATTCAAATAACAGTGAAGGAAAAACCTTTAAATGCCGATGTTCAAAGTGGAAACGTTAGGTTGTCTCCAAGTGCAACCAATGGAATCAGCGAACGTCCAGGGTAAGGTTTCTCATATTTTTTTAAAACTAATTTTCGATATGAAATTTTGAGACCCCTTAGAATTGTAGTCAAAACTTTAACTGGACCAAATTCTGAACGTCCATTTTACTCTAGGATTTTGATAAACTTTAATTTGATTTAATGAACTCATTTTTTCAGTATTGGAATATTATATAAAAATTAGTATATTGCAATATAATAACTTGTTCAAAAGTAGTGACTGGTTTTGTCTTTACAATAAAAAGTTATCTTCAGACCAAGTCAATTTTATTTCACAAACTTGTAAATAATTTTTAAAAGTTTTTAATTAATAAAATTGAAATTTTTTATTATCCTCTGAATAATTACATTGACAAAGACTACTCATGCAAAGACATTTTTATTTGATTTAGAATATTTTGAAAAATTTTGATACATTTTACGTTTTTTCTAATTTAATTCTTTTGCCCGAAGTTATTATGTAAATACTTTAAAACATGATATTTATTAATTAACCAACTTAGTTGTAAAGAGATTTTTTGTGACTTATTTGCAACACGACACGTTCTTGATTTATTTATTAAATTAAAAAACGAGAGAAACGCAAAACATTTTCAAGGTAAGTAAGAAAAACAATTTAATGGTAGCGGACAACGAACAATTTTTTGTAATTCGTGTAATAGTGCCAAAGATATCGATTTACTTGTCCGGTAATTAACACAATCTTTGGTGATAATTTTCCGAATTTTTGTAACCAGTTTTCATTGTTTATCTGACAGTGTACCAGTAACTTTATCTTTCTTTGACTTTTTATTACTGTAAAAATGATTTTGTGTTAAAATAGTTAATAGCTCGGTTAATAGTTAATAATAAGTGTCAGGTGACGAGGAAAGCCGAGTCACCTGTGCATCATCCGAGTCGGTTTAAACCGCTAACATACGAGTGATATTCAAAGCTTTATCGTATCATCAAAAACAAAATGTTCAAAAATAGTTTTGTATAAAACGTATTATATGTGAAACTAACGTATTATGATTATGCGTAACCGAGATAATGTTGACATATCTGATATTACGATCTGAATAATTATCAATAATTGTCTAACATAAAATGAGTTTAATAGATACGATAATTCCAAAATGATGGTGTAAAGTACAAATAAGTATGTGCCGATAATACGCTTGACCCAGTAGGGTTTGAAAGTTCTACCCTCGATATCTCGCCAACGGTGCAAATTTTGACAAAAGCGAGGAGAATCATTTTTGTAAAATTTTGCTTAGGATCAGTTCCCGAAGTTTGGCACATTCCCTATTAAAATAATTGTATTTCAAAATTTATTTTTTTCAAAATTGGACTATTTGCAATAAATTAATCATTTAAAAAGATTTCAAAAGAAAACTAAAACCTAATTATTAAAAATCACCACTGAATTTTGGTAATCAAAGATTTTCAGTTTGTGCCAAATTTTTTTACGTGTTATCATTGATTATAAAGTTTTATTTTAAAATAATGTTGTGCGTTTTTAAATAAGTTAAATAAGTAAACGTATGACATTGACATTGTAATTGTTTAACATGTTCTAAAAATGTTTAAAATAACCCAGTTTCTAGGCTTTAAAATTAATAGTTTTTTTACCCTTCAATTCTAAATATTTTAAGATTAAGTGATTAATCACATTAAAATAGAATAGAATTAAAATCGAAAATGTGTATAAAAATTTCATATATATGTAATTATAAAATAAATTTAAAGTATATTTTAAATTAAATTCCAACGAAAAACATTAAACATTGATTTTTAAATGAAAATAAAAATTAAAAGTTATAAAACAAACTGAAATCAAAAGATAAAATATTTATAAATTTCATTTTATTTAACGGCGAATAAAAAAATAAAGTATTGATTAAATTCAATGAGTTAAATCATTAGGTTCATAAAGTAAACAAATGTAAAAATTTGTTTAAATTTCAAGCGTAAATAAACCATTATTATTATTATTATTATTATTAAAGCAGAGTAATTTGTTTCAAAATGTCTGATTTCACATTTTTGCAATTAGAAAGGTTATTAAAAGACCTTAATTGTTTATAAAAATTATTATACAATGTTTTAAATTGTGGCAAATGTTAAGAAAATTTTAAAATTTTAAAAATAATTGAAATTATAATTAATTTACATTTTGATTAATATTCTCACTTTCAAATATATTTCATTTAGGTATTTATGACTAGTTACAACGTATATAAATTCAATTCAAGTAAAAACTTAATTATTTTAAATTTAAATCAATTTTATTCTTATATGGGCATATCTCAAGTTATTAAAAATTTAAAAAAACTTAAAAATAATGAGAAATGATGATGAAGTTTAAAAAAAAATAAAATAAAATAACCAATTCAAAATATCACTTACTTTCGAATTTAGCTGATTCAATTAAAAAATCATAATGAAATTACTGCAAAATTTCATACAAATCTGAATCTGAAACTAAATAATTAAAAAAACAAAAAATCAAAAACTGCAATTCAAAAACGTTACATTCTTACATTTAAAAGTCTAATATCAAAACATGTTCTCAAAATTATTTTTAAACGTCTCAGAATTAGATTAAGTGAAATATGCAATAATATTACGTTAAAAATACCCTCCATCGTTATAATCCTTATATTTGAAATGTAGTTGTAATTAGTTTTGATTTTGGATAAGTGTTATGTTTTTTAAAAGTAGATTAAAGAAAACTATTTGAAATGAAACATCAAACGCTCAATGCACAAAAGAAACATAAATATTTTAAGATTATTTAACCTCCAACCACATGCAGCTCTTATTTTTACTTTCTATAATTGTAATGCGTCAATGTAATTATAGAGCACTCATTTTTCAAAACTAAATTTAGAAAATTAATTTTGTTTTTTTACGAATCATACTATTTAAACAATTAATCAATTTGCAACTGACACGATAAATTAATGAAATCGATTATGTTGGGACTTACTGTTTATTTTTCTTATGACCTTGAGAATTAGTGTGAATTAGTAAAACTTTTAGAACAATAAGCATTGCGACAACTAGTGTCGACTCGTGATAACGTAACACGTAGCAAAATGCATTTTAATTTCGTTTAAAAAACATCTAATTTAGTGAAAAATCATTAACCAATACCTAATTCAAATGACCTCAAAACAAGAAAAAATTGTACATGCACGCATTAGTTGAAACTTATTTGTTTTTTAACCCGTTTAGCAGTTCCACTATGACAAAATTGTTGATTAACTGCAATTTAAAATTACAAACATTAAGAAGTTTAGCAGACACGAAAACTGCGTGTTGCAATAATATTCAAACGTCGATTAGTAGTAACAGCGACACGCCTGAAAAATTTGTAACTTTAATGATTTTCAGTTTTGTTAGAATTGAGAAATACGGTTTTGTTTTAATAATGAAAAGTTGAATAATTTTATTGCGCACGTAATTAAAATGACAAAAATTTCATCATTAACGTTAAGTAATTTGAAAACTGCATTTAATTATAACCAACATTTTTAATTAATTATACATATATGCAGAAAGTTTGTTGTTTCCTGATATAAACTTAAATAATTTATATAAATTCAAAAATAGGTGTAACTAAGCTAAATAAGTTATTAATTAAAAAAAATAATAAACAAGTAAGCGTACATTTTATAACTGATCAAAATATTAATAGTATATTAAAATAAATACTTAAATAAAACCATAATTATCATTGTAACCTTAAAGTATTTAAAAATAAAACAGAAAGTAATATTTTACAATTATTTTAAAAAGTTTTAAATTGAAAAACGTAAACCATAAAAAACAGAATTTTGATAATTATAAACTTCAAAAATTTGAGAAATCCAAGGTTCAATTTGCTCATAAAAATATTAAAACAATCTTAGCATATGTTCTAAAACTAATAATTGTTTAATGATTTAATAAATTTTTTAAGAATATTGAACGAGTAAAAACACATTTGAGAATAATTATAGTTTTGAAAAGAAATAGAAATTATTTTTTATTGAATAATTGAAATAAATATTTGGGGTAGATTATGGTTTTCAAAAAAATTGAATGGCATAAAATTATAGTTTGTTGAAATTTTAAAGAAATCTAAAATTAAAAACAAATACACAAAAATATAATGAAATAAAAATGATTTTGAAATTAAAATTGAAATTTAGTTTTCTTTAAAAAAACAAACAGGTTTGGAACAATTTTAAAAATTTAAAATGTTTTTGTTTAAATGTTTACATTAATTTAAAAGATGATGAGTTTATGTTGTAATAGTACACTCGGTAATATGTGGATAATGATAATAGCACTAATAGAGTACTTATTTAATAATACAACAAATTTACATGTAAACTAGAAGTCATCCTCTGGGCGAATTGTCTAGCAATTCCTACTATGTGTCAGTATGAATATTTTTGTTTTAAAAATTATTTATTTATTTATTTAATTCGAAAACCAACTATAACAAAAATCATATACTATAAAGAAACAAAAAGCCACAGGGATCATCCCTAAAACGGCTTACATAACTACTAACTTAAGAGTATATCTCAGACAGAGAATAATACATACAATTACAATACAAAAACATCATTTTCGGTCAAAATAACAGCTGCTAAAAAAAATCTTGACTATTAACAGTAACGTATCTAACATTATGTAACATTAACCAACAGAAAACACCAAAAACTGAACCAAAAACTTGACTCGGACACGTGTTTCAACAGCTAAGCTGTTATCATCAGCGATACCGATACTAAAAATAAAAACAACGGGAAGCTTATATATACTATCTGCTTATTACGCATCGTTAAACTTAATTGATTCTTAGATAAGCTTAAATAATTCCGAAAATCCTAATGAACCGTTATCATCATAATTCATAAGCAAATTTCTGTTTTTAAAAATTTCTAAACTTTCATAAGAACCAAGTTCGTTTTTATTATCTACCCTCTTAATTAATTCAATGTCGCCTACTCTATGGCCATTTTCAAGCATATGCATGGCAACACTGGACCTATCTGTGCGATGATATTTGACATGAGCTACGTGCTCTTTAAAACGAGTTTTAATAGGTCTCTTGGTTTGCCCTATATATACTTGGTTACAGTCTTTACAATTAATTTTATATATTCCCGATTTATCACACATTTCTATTGGCTCTTTCGGATTGCTTAAAAGATTTTGCAAGTTGTTATTACTAGAAGTCACTGTTTGATAATCAAATTTTGAAAATATTTTTGAAGACCTTTTGTGTATGTGGGATAATTTGGTAATTTGACATATTTCTTATCTATTTTGCTATTACTAGTTCCTAACGTTGTAATGTTTCTAATGTTTAACTTATGTTTATGTTTTCTAATTATGTTTGTGACAATTGATTCTTGAAAACCATTGTATGATGCAATCTGCTTAATATTTCGCAGTTCTTTATCAAAGTTTTGTTTTGACAATGGGAAATGTAATAATCGGTGAATCAAAAGTTGAAAGATGCAAGTTTAAGAAAACTTCGATATCTCGACTCGTTTGGGAGATACAGAGTGTTTTGCGTTTTATACCGTTTTCTTTAAAGCTTCATAACGTTTTTGTTTGTGAATATTTGTTATTTTAACCAAAACATTTTTTGTGCATTTTAATATATGCAATTCAATGGCGTACTCGAATTTATTCTAGCTTAATTCGTTTTCGAGTTACAGACCAAACATGCATTTTTTTAAATGGAAACCATAGTTGGTTATGACTTCATTGGTTAGAGATTTTTTTTAGCTTTCTGAAAATATATGGTTTCATATATTTATCTCGGCAAATAAGGAAATTATAAACGATTTTTGGAAAAATACCTCTTGATCAAAGTCACCTATGAACTTTTGTTTACTGCGCGCATTTGTTGCTATTTTTTTGATAATTCACGCAGTTGTTTCTTATAAATAAATGGTTTTTTGGCCACTTTGGTCATATATTTTTTTATCGCAAGTCTCTACGACAAATAGTTTCCGAGATACAACACTTTGCAGTCTTATCTGACCACCCGGTACAAGTTATACTTGGCTTTATCGACACACGTGTGTTTCCAGCATTAAATCTGTCGCTTAGATAGCGCTATGCATTTAACGCACAAATGTCGTTACAGTTTACTGTTGGCATTTTTCTTAGTTTATACTATTCACACGTGTCAACGTTTTACACGAGATGTCGTAAGACACACATTTTACTTATATTTGTTACCTTATCTTTAGAATTACTTATAGTTCTTATGCAGGTCAATTTTTTAACTTTTATTTCAGTGACGTGGTTTTGACTCATATACCTACGCCCCTTCCTTTGTAACTCTTTCTACAATACTTGCTAATTAGGGAAAATCCTGGAATATGCACATTTAAAATGTCGTGAATGTATAAACCTAATTCAGTATAAAACATAGAAACTACAAACTACTATATCAAGACAAATCTACTAACAATTCATTAATTTTGTCAATATTTAAATATTGAGTATTTAATAGTAGCAAATTTGGGTTAAATTACTACCGTGGGGATGATTCCTTGAATAAGAAAACAACGTCGTACACAAGCCATTTTGCAGGGTCCATAGCTATCTTGAAATGTTCTTCATACAATATCACCTTGAATGATGACTTCAAGGTGGGATTTCTTGACGTAATTGCCTCACACACTACTTCGGGAAAGTGCGGCTTAAGAAGTTGGTCAGGTAGCTAGGAGTTGGTTTGGGATCCAGTAAACAGACATGAAGTGTTATCATTTTTGGAACACCTTTTATATCACCGATGTTAGAACCTACCACCAACGGACGTCGCGTCGTCTGTTTGTACGTCTATTTACCGTGGTTGATTCCTCAGATTCCGGCTTCTTGTCAATCTTCTCCGACTTGATTCGTTTTCAATATTTATGTATTTATCGCATTTATTTAAGGTAGCAGCATCCAAAATTTCTTTACTTTTTTAATTCTGCTGGTTTGTAATTTTGTCAGGCTTTTTTTTTGTTTAGGATCTTTTGCAACAAAAAATGTAGCATCATTAACTTTACTTTTGTTTTTAACAACATTAGTCGGCTAATCAGATAGTGCAGACGCACGCTCATGAATTTCAGTACGACCTTCAATAACAGGAACTAAATGTTTCAAGGTTTCCAATTTTCGTTCTGAATTGATATGCGCTGTAAATTGTTTAATTTGTTTGCGCAAATCAGTAATAATTTTATCTTTTAAATTAATAATGTAGGTAAAGAGAGGAGCGTCTACCTTGTTTTCGTTGTCCACAGGAACTGATAAACGCTAAATCTTCTCTACAATTAGTAACTTCGTCGAAGCAATTAATTACATTGTCACTAAAAATTTTACATTATTTAACAGCTTAGCACAGCTTAAATGATTTATGATATATTATCACATATTACACACTTAAAACTACTTTTGGTTTACAGCGTTTGCAGGAAAGTGATTCCGCTTGAACCACTGGTCCCGCCGATCATCTTTCTTTCTCGATGTTTATGTTTTGTTCGAAATTTTTTAAATTGAAATTATATTTTGTTTATTTTATTTGGAAAAACCTTAAAAAAATAATGTAAAATGGGTTAATTATTTGTTGTTTAGCAACTTGCTTTTACGTCCGCTCAGAGCGGCAGTAAAAGTAATTTTAGTTCAGCTGCTAATAGCAACCGCTGTGTACAAAAATAACAACTTAATGGTCAAAAAGTAAGTAAAATCATAAGTTTACTGATTTTTGAAGAAAACCATTTTTATCTCTGGATTATCAATTGTTATCTTATGTGAATATTTTGATTTTAAAAATATTATTCAATTTTTGTAACTTCTGGGAATTTCCTGAATTTTAGGATTTGTTGTTATAAATTGAAATTATTAATTTTTGTTTTGAAATTATATTTTATATGTATTTTATGATTTTACCAAAAATTGAATATTTTGTTTACCTTTATTTATTTTCTTTTATAATATATTCGGTGATGAGCAATGGAGTGGTTGAGTCGCACCGATTCTAAGTCTTAAATTATAATTTAAAAGTTTCGAATTTGAATTACAGCAGCTTTAACTGTAAATATGTTGGTGTTATACTAAGCAAAGTGGAATTTATTATACGAGGATGTATTGATAACTAGTTAGCCTAGACCAGTTCCTTGCATAAACAAAATATTGCGTTACCATAGCAACGAACAATAACTTATTAGAAGTGTCAGTGTAAAGTTTACGTCAAAAAAGTAAACCAGAGTCACGCAATAAATTAAATGAAAAAAGATGTCCACCGAAATTGTGAAAATCGAAAAATTGGAGTATCGAGCCATCATCAAGTACCTGTATTTAAAAGGGTTAAGAGGTAAGCAGATTTACGAAGATATGCTTAATACCCTTGGTGATCAATGTCCTTCGTATGCGACCGTCAAAATTGGAATGCAAGCTTCAAAAGAGGTAAATTTTCCATTGAAGATGATGACCGATCGGGAAGGCCAGTTTCTGTGTCAGTCCCCGAAAATATCGATGCAGTTCATGACATGATTTTATCAGACCGTCGAATTGGGCTAAAACGGATATCTGAAGCACTGAATATTTCATACGAACGCGTTCATCATATGGTTCACGTCAATTTGGACATGAGAAAAATTGCTGCAAAATGGATCCCCAAATGTTTGAATGTTGACCAAAAGCGTGCAAGGGTAGAAGCATCGCGTTCGATCTGTGCTCGATTTGAAAACGATGTAGACTTCTTAAACCGAATTGTTACTATGGATGAGACTTGGGTACATTTCTACGATCCAGAAACAAAGCAACAATCGATGGAATGGCGACACTCTGGTTCTCCAAGACCTAAGAAGTTTCGTGTCCAAAATCTGCTGGAAAAGTTCTTGCTTCAGTTTTTGGGATTGCCATGGAGTAATCATGATTGATTTTTGGATAAGGGTAGAACAATAACTGGAGATTACTATTCGACATTACTGACCACTCTACGGGAAAATATTAAAGAGAAAAGACGCGGAAAGCTATCCAAAGGTTTTTGTTTTTGCAGGACAACGCCCCTGCACACAAATCTCATGTTGCCATGCAAAAATTCGTGATTTAGGGTTTGAATTACTAGAACACCCCCTTATTCACTCGATTTGGCTCCGTCCGATTATCACCTCTTTCCTCAACTGAAAAAAGTTTAAAAGGTCGTACATTTTCTTCCAACAAGGAGGTAATAGAAGCTGTGGAGGTCTGGTTTGCAGAGCAAGAAGAAAGGTCTAGAGACGTTGCAGGTTCGCTGTAATAAATGTATCCAATTAAGAGGAGAATATGTTGAGTAATAAAATATTTTGACATTGAAATTTTGTTTGGTTCTATAGTAGGCTAAGAATTTTTCAATATATCTTTGTACTAGTAGTGGTTTTGTTCGTGAACACATCTAATCAGTTTATTGAACTAAAGTATGTTTTTCGGAACCGCTATCTAATGAGTACTTGCGGGAAATGTTTTAAACCAATCGGAAGAAACGACAACAAGAAAATCGTATGTAAGTTGTGCAATTATTTATTTCATTCAGTTTGTGTGGGACTAAAAGTAGAATTTGAAACGGTACTTAATAATTGGGTGTGCAAAAATTGCAAAGTTATTTCAAGTGAAAAAGTAGATATGGATGAAATCAAAAGTATTCTGTCTGACAATAAAAAAGAAATGGTTGGGACCTTATCACTGGCAGAGTACTACGAGAAATAACTCCTAAAGGTCTAAAAGCTCTAACATTTATCTTCAACGCTATTCTACGAATAAAACATTTTCCTAATCAGTGGAAGCTGGCTCAAATAATCATGATCCCAAAACCAGAAAAGAAGCTAACCAATATTGAATCGTACATACTCATAAGTCTCCTACCAGTGTTATCCAAACTGTTTGAAAAAGTATTCTTAAAACGACTCCGACCAAAAGAGAAGTTATACCCAGTCATCAGTTTGGATTTCGAAATCAGCATGGTACAATAGAACAAGTACATAGAATAGTCAACCAAATAAGCAATGATCTAGAATCCAAACGATATTGTTCGGCCGCCTTTCTGAATGTGAAGCAGGCCTTCAACACAGTTTGGCACGAAGGCTTATGCTACAAAATCAAAAAAAATATTACCCTATCATTACTACGAAATTATCAAGTTTTACCTAGAAGGAAGATGGTTTTTTACCAAACAGAAAGAAGAGGTAACGGATTTATATTCTATTAACTGTGGAGTACCTCAAGGTAGCGTTTTGGGCCCAGTTTTATACACCTTATATACAGCCGATATACCAACTACTAATCTTGTTACCACAGTTACATATGCTGATGACACAGCTATACTATCATAATTAAAACGTTTTAAATCATCAGAACTGGTTAACAGGTTTAATTAGTGTCCATGTGCTGATTGTACATATTTAAGCAAGGCAATTAAATATAACAAATTGTAAATTAATGTAATCACTTAATTATTGTATAAGAATTTGAAGATAAGAGAATTGTCATTGGATTGTTACTCGGCCAGTCTGTTTGTAAGTAGTTTAGTTTAGTAACTAGTATCATAAAATTTTTTTATTGTTCGCTTAAACAGATTGTAAATTTGCAAAGAGTTAAATAAAAAAAAAATTGCAAATGGAAACGGAAATTAATAAATCCTTGAATTTATGCCACGATAAACTTATGATGCATTTATGAAAATGAAGGAACAAACTCAAATAATTAAAAACCAACAAACGGTTATTGATAAAATGTTAAATTATAATCTAACACTTAAGAAAAAACTAGAGATAACAGAGAGAGAACTGGATCAAGAAAAGCAAGAGAATAGGTTGAACTCCTTTGAAATTCAAGGACTATCGATACGTAAAGGTGAAAGTACGTTTGACGCTGTTGCGAATCTGAGCTCGAGTATCGGTTTGATAATTCACAAAAGTATGATAGATACATGTTTTCAAATGAAACCACTTACAATGCTTAAATACCCAACGATTAATGTTCGTTTTATTAGTAGATTAACGAAGGATGAATTAGTTACTAAGAAAAAAACGATTCGCAATCTTAACACATCTATAATTGGTATGATTGAAAAAAAAACCCTATTTATATTAATGAATGTCTTACTCCATCTCGAAGAAAAGTTCTGAAAGAAGCAAGAAAATTAGCAGTAACGAATAAATGGAAGTCTGTATGGTCTTCGTGTGGGAAAATCCTTCTTAGACAAGCCGATAGTACCAAGATACATTCGGTGACTACACAGGAGGAATTGATCAAGATTTTTCAATAATTTGATTTTCCTTGAATAATTTTTTGTTGTTTTAGTAGTTTTTGGTTTTTGTTTTATATTTTTTATTTTTGTTGGAAATTTTCCATTTGAATTTTTATTATTATATTTGAAATGAGGTAAGAAAAATTTATTATCAAAATGTAAGAGGTTTTAGAACTAAGACCAATGAATTATTGTTATCTGTCGCCGTGGGCACATCGGAAATTATTGCGATTACTGAATCTTGGTTAAATGATTCAATTTTTGATAGAGAACTTTTTGATTCGAGATATTCGGTGTTTAGAGCTGATAGAACATCGACTGAGAGAGGCGGTGGTGTTCTTTTAGCAATTAATTCAGCTATCAGACCTAAACGAGTGACTACAACTGAAAATGCAAAGTTTCAATGTGTTATCTGTAATTGCAGCACAAATGGTTTTTTGCTTAACATATGTGTAGTTTATTTTCGACCTAATTGTAATCGGTTTATTTATAATGAATTTTTTGATTTTTTAATGAATATTGAAATCTTACATAGATATAATAGTAAACTAATTATTATGGGAGATTTTAATCTACCAAATTTTAATTTACATAATGATACAAGTCTAATTAGTAATGACAGTCAATCGGAAATCATGCTTAACTTGATGTCAATTTTTAATTTGTATTCCTATAACAATATTGTTAATTGTAAAGGTAAGCCATTAGACCTAGTGTTATCAAATCTTGGAAATTTGGAGGTTAAATCGGACGCCGACCCATTAATTTCTGAGGACAGTTATCACCCAGTTTTGTGTATTACGGTGGGATCTATTTGTAAACATTTCACTGTTGCTAAATTGGACAACCAAAATTTAAACGTAGAATGTTTTCAATATAAAAAGCTAATATCTCGGAAATGAACAAATTTTTAGATAAGTATAATTGGAATAAGTTTTTTCTAATTACTTCAGTGGAAGAAGCTACTGAGTATTTTTATAAAGTTCTTTTTGAAGCAATTAATTAGTATAAATATCCGCCGTGGTTTACTCGAGAAATAATTACCTTATGTAAATTGAAAAACAGATTAGCTAAAAAAGTGAAATTATGACATATTTCAAAGACAAATTTAAAGAAATTAGACGTAAGTTAAAAATATCTATCAAAATTGCTTACCTTGAGTATATCCGAGCCGTGGAACAGTCGATCTCATCCAAGTTTTGGTCTTACATCTCATCTTTAAAGTCTAAATCTAAAACTCTCGACGAAATGCAATGGAATGATATAAAATATAAAGGAAGAGATATTCCTAATGCTTTTGCTAAATTTTTCGAATCAGTGCATAGTCACAAAACTTCTAAATATCAGATAGAAACCGAAAATTCAAATGGCAATAGTTTGAATTTCAATTTTGGTAAATTACAAAGGAAGTTTTGGAGTCATTTGATGAACTTGGCTCTAAATGCAGCAGTGGACTCGATGGAATTCTGGTGTTTCTTTTTAAGAAATTGAAATGGTCTCTAGCGAATAAATTATTGCACATTTGCAATCTATCATTAATGAAAGGAATTTTCCCGTCTAGAGGGAAAGATGTTAAGACAACCCCTATTTAAAAAAAAGGAAATGAAATGGAAATATCTAACTATAGACCAGTAGCAATACTTAATGGTTCTGCTAAGGTATACGAAAATATTCTTTATAAATTATTATTTAGTAGTATCAAGCAGTCCATCTCACATTGCCAACATGGTTTCCTTTAAAGGACGATCCATTGAATCTAATTTACTTCCGTTTTCACAATTCGTTTCTGGTGTTCTTGACGTGGGGGCAGGGTTGATGTAGTGTACGCGGATTTTAGCAAAGCATTTGATCTAGTAAATCATAATCTTTTACTGGATAAATTATCCACATTAGGTGCAACGAGAGGTGTTTGTAAGATCATGGCCTCCTATTTACAAAAACGTAGAAGTTTTGTTCAGTTTATCAACTTTGTTTCAATTTCATTTTTTTCTCAGGGATCGAAATTGGGGCCTTTGCTTTTTTAAATTTACGTGAATGACATGCCCAATATTTTTAAATCACATTGTTTAATGTATGCCGATAATTTGAAACTATATAGAGAAATCGTGAATGTATTCGACCTCCAAATTCTGCAGGATGATCTGAATAGTTTGAATGATTGGTGTATTAAGAATTATTTACCTTTAAATTTAATGAAATGTGTGGTTATGAGCATAACAAGTAAAAGAACCTATAATGTTAACAATTACTGCATCGGTGATGTAATACTGAATAGGGTTTCGATGATGAAAGACTTGGGAATCATTTTCAACTCTAAGTTTACATTCAAAGACCATGTAGATTATTTATCAAATGTTTGTTATAAAATCATTAGTTTAATCAAGAAAACAACTAATCATTTTAGTAACAACAAAGCAATCGTGCTGCTATACTTTGCTTGGGTTAAGAGCAAAATTGAGTACGGTTCTGTGATTTGGAATCATCTATCAAAAAAAGACACTCAACGGGTAGAATTAATTCAAAATAGATTTTTAAGGTTTTACTATTTTAAGGTGAACGGATACCCTTGTCCGACAGATTTCTCTACAGATAATTTACGACTAACAGCTTCAATTGAATCTCTAGCAACTAGACGCAATCGAATACTTCTGGTCTACCTATACAAATTATGTAATCATGTTATAGACTGTCCTGAATTATTGAGTTACATTAATTTCCATATTCCTAGAACGAGTAATTTAAGACATCATAGATTATTTATGATTCCTACAAGTCGCTCTGAGATATTGAAACGTTCACCGCTAGTTATATAGTCGACGCTGCAGCATCCATACGGAATACATTGACCAACAGAGTGGCAAAAACAGAAATAAGAAGACGCTGCCGTGCGTGTATACGTAATAGGGGCTCCCATTTTAAACAAGATTTATAAAAATTAAGTACTAATGTACTTATTGTTAATTTAATTTACAGCTGACTTCTATGTATAAGGTCTAATGGTAGACAGCAGTTAAATAAATTCCGTCGGCTGCTTCATTTTTACTATTTTTTTGGAACTGTTAAAGGTTTGTTGTAAGATTCGCAGCTTGTTTGATAGCTATTGCAACAAGAAAGTTTTAACTCAATTTGTACTCAAGAAACGTTGAGAATTATTTGAAAAAACCTCAAAGAATTATCACATCTAATTTTGAAAAATTATTTTGTACAAGTTTTTCTTTGAAATTACCACCTGATGGAAATGCTAAAGGATATTTTTTATTTCATACGGAAGACCATAGTGTTGGGCAAGTATTCCATCAAAAAAATTCCACAAAGTTGGCGTAAATTTTTTGAAAATTACATTTTAACATATTAACATCAACTTTTTTAAGAAAAATTGAAAATCGAAATATCTCAAAATCCATTGAGTATTGTATAATACATATTAGGGTTAAATTTACTCCTTACCTCTTGTTCTATCAGATCTATAAAGGAATGTATCCAATTACCAGTGACCCTGTATAATAAATTTAAGTCAGTTTGAAGTATATTACAATCCTCAAAGGTGTTAATTATACGGAAAATCTTTAAATCATCAGCATAAAGCAAACATTCAGAATTAATTGTTTCACACACATAAATAAGAAAAGGACAATGTTCGAGCCTTGTGGTGGCCCCACTACGTACAAAAAAAATTCGTGACCTGATCCCTTCGTATTCAACATATTGCTGCCTCCCAGTTAGGTAACTTTGCAGTACATAGAAGAAATTAGTATGTAATCCAAACTGTTGCAAATTCTGTAGTAGTAAGTGATGTTATACCCGATCGAAGGCTTTGCTGAAATCTATATAAACGACATCAACCTGTTGACGTTCATCGAGAGCTTCGGATACTATCTGAGTGAAATTGTTTAAATTGGTCGCGGTCGATCTACCTTTCACAAATCCATGTTGGTTACAACAAATTAAAGATCTTACATGGTCATATATTTGTCTATACAATGTAGTCTCAAAAATCTTAACAAAGTTCAAAATTAAAGAGATAGGGCAATAGTTTGTTACATCATTTCGTGAACCAGACTTATATAGAGGTTTTCACTCATTCGGGAATATTCTCCGACAGATAATTTTGTTGAAAATCATTGTCAATGGTTTCATCAAGTATTTATCACAATCTTTCACTAAAAACGAAGGATTCGAATCCAGACCCATTGTTAATGTTCCTTTAATTTTTTTAATGGCATTTCGAACTTCACTTTCGGAGACATTAAGTAAAGGTAGTATAGAACAAATATTATCCGGGGATTGTAATAATTTTAATAAATTTAAATTTTCAACATCATTTGTTTCATAAACAGAGCTAAAGAAAGTAGCAAACTCTTCAACAATGTATGCTGATTTAGATATAATTTGTCCATTACTGTACATGTATCCAGGTATGCGCGAGTGTCCTTTTTTAAATTCATGAATGATCAAATTTTTTTAGGATCTGTTTTAATTCTGTCTTCAGTATTACGTATATAGTTGAAAAAACTAAGTCTGATAGAGTTTCTTTTTTTATAAAACAACGCACATCATAAAATCTATTTTTGTAAAAATTTGGTCTATATTTTCTGTATATTTTACGATAATGACTCTTACGTTTTATATCCTTAATAATAGTTTTGGTAAACCTTGGTGGAAATTGTCTGTTTCTAATGACTTTTGTTTAGGTACGTATCTATCAATTGCTGTATATAACAGCTTGTAAAAATTGTGATCATTAACATTATAATTCTAAGCATACATTTCAAGTATTTCCCAGTTAATATTTGCGATAGAAGTATATAAACCATGAAAATCGATTTTCTTAAAGTTATATCGCCAGATCACAGGGCTATCAACATTAGTAACATTTTCTATTTTAAAAACACAATCTAAAGGTGGATGATGGATATCCTCATTAACCAGTACATCTAAACTACGTTCAACATTACAATGATAATCATTACCAACGAAAATGAGATCTAATAGTCTATCATTGTGATTCAAGACATTATTAAATTGTTTTAAATTGTGCACTGCAGCAAAACCAGCTAACTGTAATTAAATATTATCACCAATACTATTTAGTGAAAAATCATAATATCCGGAAACGTTGAAGTCTCCAACTATAACAGTACACCGATTGACCATAGTGGATCAAAAACGGATGACCACTAAAGCTGAGAAATAAATCGCAAAAACAGCATTAAAGCAGCTTAAACGATGACCAAACTACGACCAACAACCAGTCAGATTTTGCACTGTATTTGGCGAGACAAAAAAATCATTTATTAGTTGCTTCCTTAACGTCAAAGACTAAATTTAGATATTTACCGTCAAAAACTAGACCGTTTGAAGCTGACCAGTGTTAATGTATCCACCATATAGTCCGAATCTGGCATCAAACGATTGTCATCTTTTTCTTGAGTTTCAAAACTTTCTTAGTAATAAGAAATAAGTACCAAAAAAATATTTTGGAAATCGGTTACCAGAGAGCCATTATGGAGCTATCTTTTAAGTCACAATAAATTACAGGACAAAACAAAATTGTAAAAAAAGCTCTTTTGAAACTATTTTTTCTGACTTTTCTGATTCTACAAAACAAATTATGTCGACTTTCGGAATTTACTCTATCACTAAGGGAGTCAGTTTCTTAATCAATATAATCCCTCAGTTTTCACTCAAATCTTTAAATACTATTTTTTTAAAACAAAGTCTATCGCAAAGCGGTCAAACTGAAAACCTTCTTTTATTTGTCTTATTATTAAAACGTCATACTGCAAAATAATGATTGAAATCTTTTGGAAAATTCCGTTCCTGCTAAACTTTTTCTATTCAAAATAAAGCGAAGCGTGCGTGTTCCACTTGTAGGATCCAATAAAGTTGAAGTGAGCAAGTGTGTGCATGAACGTAGATAATTGCAGTAGATTATAAGTACCGATGATTATGTAAAAGTTTTGCACCGATAATTTGACAAGAAAATAACTCTAGAATAAACAGGCGATCAATATTATACCTAAGCTACGAATATCAAAGTCGGGAAGGAACCGAGTTCTTTTTATGCTCTCCAGAACATGGACGCTTAGTCCAATCAATGTCTATAAAAGAAACAAATTTAACTGCAAAATAAAATACTGACCATCTGTAATATTGAATTTGTAACAACCCTGATGTGCTCGCGTGACCTCTGGCAATATTGCAAACAATCACTGACCACTCACGTGACCTATTCTCTCCTTTAATGTAAAAATTCCTTTTGTACTTTCATGTTTTGTCTTATTTTTATGCTTCCATTAAGGTAATTTAAGTTTCTTTTCAGTCGAACAAATTTTTGCTCGAGTAGAACGAAAATCTATTTCGACAAAAATTTATGCAAAAATCTTTATCATGCCGTACGCCGCTTTTGATTTTTTAACGTCTGATAATTAAACATTTTGGCGACGTTTATTAATAAAACTAAGAAAATTTTATTGTATCTTTTTTAATTTTTAAGTTATCGACAAACGGACTCGGTCCAATTAATTGAAATTTGTGAAAAAGTAACCAATAATTTTGCTCGAAAACGATGAGGTCATATTATTATATGGAAGTGTGGTGATCCTTATCTGCCAATAAATTTCCGAGCTTTTGTGGTCGTTAAATTTATTGTTTGTGTTAATAACGTTCTCAAGGTGTTGAATTAAGTTAAAAAGACATAAAA